>JXCR01073129.1:218301-319253 GCA_002079205.1 Phalaenopsis hybrid cultivar
CCGACGATTTTGATTCATGAAGATTTCTTAACTTTAAGGCCCAACATAGTTAGAATACTCAAATGGAGACCAAAAGATTGATCCAGAAATGGCAATTTTTAAACTCGGGTGGTGAGATCAAAAGGTTGATCCTTGCCAAAAATTGGGAAGGATTTTTCTACTTCACATCAGTAGCGATTGTCCCCATGATTTGGGAGTTCTACGCTAACTTGAGATTCACTGTCGGTGCCTACTTACTGGTAATGGTAAACAAGTTGAATTTATTACTGATTGCATCGATGCTTTTTAAGGGCTGAGAAATGTATTTCATGATGAGTACGCTGCATTCGTGGTGACTGATTCATCATTAGATGAAGTACTTGCCTTTTTGATCGATGGAAGAGGAGAGTAGAAGATTAAGAATAACAAGATAGTTAACTTCCCCACTTGCATGTTGACTAGCCAGTCAAAGGTATTGCATTTCTTTATTTCTACTAGGTTATTGCCGACAAATCATCTTGTCAATGTTATAAAGGATAAAACAGTGTTGAATTATTGCATTCATAACATGAAAGCAATAGATGTTGGTGCACTTATAGTTCATCATGCTCGAAGTATAGTTGGTAGCTCTACAGCTAGTGGTTTAGGATATCCTGCTCTAATTTTCACTTTATGTGAAAAATATGGAGTAGAGTCCCATAGAAATGAAGAAAGATTACAACCACAAAATCCTATTGGGAGGCATATGATTTAGAGAGTTGAATCATTTGTTGAATCTAGAGGTGGAAGAAGGGATAGACCCTCTACATCAGCTACAGGGGCATCTATTTCTCACCCTGAATCATTAGAAAATATTGTGGACTAAATCATGATTTAATAATGGATATGTTTAATATTTAGGGTCAGTTGGGAGAGATTGAAGCAAGAAATGCTTATAATGATGAATATCAACAGATGAGAGTTCAACAAGATATTGATTTTGTGAATGCTATTGTGAGACATCTTTGGGGAGAGCCCAATGTGGAATTTCCTCCTTGGCCTCGTTTCACTCCCTATCTCCTATTTAGAATGAAGATGAGGTGGATGAAGAAGAAGAAGATGATGATCATGACGAGGAAGGAGATGAAGACTGATATTTTTATGAGTTATGTGCAGTTTGTTTTTTATGTTTGTTATTTGTGATTGGGATGTGTTGTATTTTCATTTGAGAACTATTGTAGTAAAAAATTTTATGATGTGTTGTGGATGTAACTGTAATAGTAACAACAGACTTTTACTTTTTCTGCATTTTTTGTATTTTTAATATTGTTTTTCAGTTTTTCGTATTTTTGTTCTCAGCAAGTTCTTTAGAATATATTATGTTTCATTTAATTCTTTAAATCCTTTATGTTTTTAGAGTTACTACCTACAGTATACTAAAGCCTGATTTCATATTTTTAAATCCTCTACAAGTTAGTTTTTATTTTCATGCATTTACTATTTTCTTTCACCTACTAAAATTTTGTACTAAAACGTTTTAAAAATTTCTTAAAAACTGAACTTTAGGGGGAAGCAAAATTTCTTTTGAAAAGAAGTAATCTAAATTTTAATTGTCCTCAATTAACTATATTTTTAAAACTAATTTAATATGATATGAGGATATTAAGATTTAACTTTAAATTACTATACTTATGTTTATAAATATTGTGGTAAATTTTGGTAGAAAGTTTTTAATAATGAAGGTCAATTCTAAAGTGAAGGATATTTTGTATGATAGGATAAGAATATGCTTTTCCTTTTAATTTAAGGGAAATTATACTCTTAAAGTATTAAGAATTTTAGAGTTTCATATAAGAAGAAAAGAATGAGACTTTATGAAAAATCATAAACTAATATGAATCTATAAAGTGAATAAGGGTATAGAGTTTTAACTTTAAGAAAATAATTGGAAAGTTCAAAATTATGAAAGGCTATCTAGATATAGTAATCCTCACTTGTAGAAGAAAAAGAAAAAAGAAAGGATTGGAAATATCGTAAATGAAAAAGAAAAAAAAAAGAAAAGAAAAGGAAAGAAAAATAAGTTAGGAGAAGCTTGAGGAGACTAATAATAAATTGGCATCACTTGAATCAACTTAATGAAGGAGCTTTATTACATTTTCTAAACTTGTATTAGAGTATTAGTAACATTCCAAGTTAAGTTTTCATGAAGTTCTTTTTCATATGAATGCTCTAAATATCCTTAATATAACAAATTACAATTCGTCTTGAAATAAATAAAGATTCAGAAATCTTAAATTTGATTGCTAGTTATTCCTAGACTTAGAATTTGAATCAAAGTTATTAAAGGTTTTTATTAAATTTTCCTTTTTAATCTATTAAACTAAAGTATAGAAATTTTTAGTAAATCTCTATCCTAAGTCATATGCTTTTATGTAGTAAAAGTGTCACTTGAGGACAACTAACAATTAAGTTTGGGGGATTTTGATACACCAAAATAATATACTGTTTTAAGTACATATTTTATGCTTCTTTTTGGTGATATTGCACTTTAAAGAAGGGTACTTTCATTTTTTTGTTGTAGGTATAATATTTTTAGGCATTTGGAGCAAAAATGGCAAAAAGGATAAAATTTGGAGCCAAAATAGAAAATTTTAGGATTCTAGCGCATGATACGACAAAGATGACTTTTTGTGGATTAAGGTGGTTCGAGACGAATTTTGCACAAATTTTCAAATGGAAACTTGTTCTACACACCTATTGGAGTAATTCAATGCATCTATACACTTTGGAAGGTTCTTTTATGAGGGGATATGTCTTTTGGATCAAATGACACATCTTTTGAATTCAAATGAGATGACTATTGGAGGGAAATTTGGAGAGAAATTTGATTTCTTTTTGAAAGGAGGAAGCCGTTAATAAATATAGAAAAGTTCAAAGAACTCAAGAAGCGGGATAAAAAGGATAAGAGAGAGAGTGGCGTGAAAGGGAAGGATAGAAGAAGAGGAGACTTACTTCTGGAGTTGTAAGTAGAGAGAGAACGTGAGTGATTTCTTCTTCATTAAACTCTTAAGAGAGAATTGAGTGTGCTCTTAAAGAGAGAAAGGCTTGGAGAGAACTTTTAGGGATTTGCTTGGGATGGATTGTAAGATAAGTTGTGTCTTTCATTAATTTTCTTTTGTAAACTTATTTTTATATATGAAATACATGTTTTGTTGTATCATTCCCATGAATTCTGAGTACTCTTCTTTATCCTTCACCCTACTTTGAGATAAGGTTTTTTGAAGAATTGATTTTGTTTTTTATGGATTTAAATGTTATCAATTTGTGATGATTTGAACTTAGATCTTCATTTACTTTTCGATCTGGCCAATTGAAATGCTAAAACATGTTGAGAAACATATGTCCTAAAAAGGGCTATGATTTCTACAACAGGGATAAAATCAAATTTGATTTCATGGGAGAGTATGTCATCCATGGAATTGAGTGAAAAGAAATAAGAAAATATACTTAGTTGGATGTAGAATTGGAGATTTTAATGTGACAGATTAAAATTCCCAATCTGGTCCAGTTGATTGGAAACTAATGAGAGATTGTTAGCTCTCAAAGGAGGGAGTAGTGGGACTTCTAGAGTGGAAGCCAATATCCTCCCAACCTAACCAAGGAATTAGTTACCAAATTTTCCATTAGTTAATATTCTTTATAGTACTTGGAAGAGGGTAAAGAAAATGATTGCTCCTATTTGGCACAATATAATTTATATCTTTTTTTTCAAATGATTTTAGCTTCTTCACAATCCATATAATCATTGTAAAGGGGAAGGATACTTTTTAAAATTTGAACCTTTCGTCAACAATAACTTTGTTTAGTTTTCATAATTTTACTTTTGAAAGTTTAGCTTTTAGTTAGTTAAGTTTGTCTTTCAACATCTTAAATAGCATTCACTTTAGTAGTTAATATTTAAACATCACACTCTACTTTTATTTTTTTATTTTTAAGTTATAAACTAGTATTAGAAAGTTACTTAAAGGTTTTTCCAACTTCCCTGTGGGATGAATATCTAGGACTCAATTAGAGTCCTTTATTACTTGAGTAATGCGTATACTTGCGTTGATTTTAAAGAAAATTTAGCAGTTTAAAAAGAGTTTTAAAGACAAACTATTTTCATAAAAGGTATTTTTGTATGGATTATATTGCATATTTATTATTATATCTTCCGTTTTTCTAGTAATATTAAAAAATATTTGTAAAATTTACACACTAAATCTACCTGCATGAGTGTATTAATCCTTTGAAACTTAATTTAACTTCAAATGAATAATTGAACAATGTAATAGGTTTAAGTGAACTTAAAATGTTTTAAAAGTTGCTAGGGTTATGCTTTAAGCACTTTTATGATCTTTTGGATATTTTGAAGGACAATTGACTTATTATTATTTACTCAAGAAAATCATCCATTAAAACTTTTAGGGACCCACCAAGTTATGCCTCGGTACCGAATAATTCACCTACATGAATATTAATTCCATATACTACTTATCCTATATTCATTGACCCAATGCTCAAGTATGTGAGTCTTCTCCAAGGTATTTAAATCCTTGTGAGCAATAGGGGATATTTGTTTTTTCCACCTATGGATCATCGGGCTTGTATAAATCTCGGGTCTAGGTGGTTAGGCCAATGACAATAATGCTAATGTGCGCTAAAATGAGGGTTACGATGTGAGATTTTAAAAAAGTATCTCCTACCTTAAGGATCTTTAGAAAAAGAAGAGGATAAAGAACGATGATACTATTCGATGACACTTGAGAAGATGAATGCCCCTGATACTCTTAGGTTGCTTGCTTTTCTAGCTCAATGGAAGTAATTAACCTATGAACTACACCATTCTATAAAATATTTTAAACAAAAATCTCTTTTGCTTGATAAATTAGATTTTATATGCATGAAAGTTAAATTTGAAAAATGAAAACTTATAAAGGTCCACGGTTAACCACTTGGATCAAGGTTAGGGCTGCCCTCCGTAGATTGTCAGGTTGGCAACTCTTAAGGTTGAGAAGCACATCCAGCTCTGAGCCCCCACCATCATGAATTTCTTACACCTAGTCCTGATCTTCTATACGTGACTACGGGGTTTTCTTTTACTTGTGTTTTCCTATAACTCTTTGTTGACCTCACTTCTAGTTGAGGTCTAGTTTCTTCTTTAATAGCTTAAGGTCTATCCATAGGAATTTCATGTTGATTATTCCAATAGGACTAGAAAAGGAACTCTCACCATTAGAAATTCTAAGCTCTTCTCTGCTCAACTTGAAGTTCCAAGTATTGGTCATAACCTCTACCACTTAGTTGGTGGGGTCACTATGGGAGGAGCTCAAGATGAGTTGCCATAGGAATACTTGGCCTTAGGGTCAACCTTCGGGTGGTGTGCTCTTGGTTGCTCTCATTCACACACTTGCACATTACACTTCCACTCACTACCTTAAGCCTAAGCCTACCTGACTTTGACCACTTAACACTTTAAGAGACTTATGTAGATGGTCCCCTAAACCCACAAGCCATAGGCTAGGATTTAGCTAATACCAGTACATGGAGGACCTAAAGTAGAGGTTTTCATTGGTCAATGGCTAGAGTAAGGTGATTTACACCGAATTTAACCAAAATACCAAATTTAGCCTTTTGTCATAATCCTACCCAAATTACCAAAATTAAAAATACCAAAAATACTCTAGGTGACCCAAATTAGCCCAAAACCACTTCAAATGTCTCCAAAATCAATTTCAAACACTCCATTGAGCTCAATTTGACCAATTTGGCCTATTTTGACAAAAAGCCCCAAATTGCCTTCAAAGGCCCAATTACCCCAATTCACCACCCAATGTCCGGCAATTTGATCCCAATTTCCCCAAATTTCAATTCTAAACTAAATTTCATCATGCCCAAGCTAGATTGTGATTGAATCTCAGCCTACTTGACTCGTATTAGTATCTAATTTCAACCCAAATCAGAAATCCCAAATTTGACGCAAAATCAAAATTTTGCTCAATTAAACCCAAAATCTATCCAATTGCCCAAATTTTGAATCATAAAGTCTTTAAAACATTTACCCATATCAAATTGAGCCTTCAATTGGCCTTGGTCAAGCCTCAATCTCAGTCAAAATCAACTTGGACCAAAACCCCCAATTTTTCCCCAAATTGACCATTTCTTCAAATTCAACTCAATTGAAACACATAACCTCAAGATTTTCAATCAAGTTCCATAAAAAACTCATCATGAAAGTCCTTAGGACAAATTTAAACAATCAATCGGGCCCTAGCCAAATTCTAGCCCAACACAAACCCATGTTTCACCCAATATCCCAAAATTGACCAAATGCCCAAATTCCTTCAAATTGAACCTCCAAATCAATTGAAAATCACTCCAAAACTTTTCTAAACCCTTTATTGCAATCATCTACACCAAGTTGCTCAATTAATTGAGTCCACTATTATGGTTAGCCTAAGAAAAACCCAACTTCAAGCCAATTTGACCCAAATTGAACCCATGCATTAAAATTGACCAAGCCATGCCAAATTGATCAAACCAAAGCTTGTACAACCACCTTCTAGACCTTGGTGACCAGGCTAGAACAACCTAGCCCACACTATTATAAATATGGACCAATGTTACCTTGATTTAACGGATTTCACCCCATTTTGGGCCTAAACTAAAATATCCTTGCCATCATCACTAACCATTAGTGGTTAACCATCATAAGCCCTCTCCTGGCTCCTCTGATGTCTCTGGCCACCACCCCTGACCTTTTCGGCTGGCTTACTAGTTGAAAAACACCAAAATTGAGAGCCACCCTCAAGCCTAAATTTAAAATTTGAACTCCTTGATTTGGCTCACTCCAATTGGATACTTGTGCAACTCAGCCTTCCAAATAAGCAACTTTTTGCACCCAATTGCCATCCATGGTGGCCTCTCCTCCCCCTCTAAATAAACCCCTCTTCCATGGCCAAAGTTAAAGGAGAACCAAATTTATTGGGGAAACGCTGTCAAATTGCTTCCAAGACTCCACCAAGACACCTTAAGCTCGTTGAAACCATCTCTTGGCCATTTCCCCCACGATCTAAGCCCAATTTTGGAGCTCAAAATCAGGACATGTTTTGGCCATCCTCCAAACTTCTTTAAACTCCAAATTTAATAGCTCTTGAGCTTCCCCAAAGAAAGAGAAAAAAAACTCTAACTGAAATCCCCCTTTGTTGAGCTTTCCAAACCACTCCTAGAACAAGGTTGCACCCCATTCATTGAACTTCTACTTGGAGCTTACACCAAAGGAAACCAACACATCTAGGTGGTTAGTTGGACTCCATTGAAGCTTCCAAAAGCATTTCATTGAGGCCTCCACTCTCAAATGGAGTAATATGCCATTAACACTATTCTTGAGCTTGGTTTTAAAAAAAAAGTGAATTTTAATTTCATAGCATTGTAACTATATGGATGTGTTTGTCTTGAGTAGATGAAGGTGTAGGAACAACCCCCATGTGATTTGGTTGAGTATCGAGTCAGATCTTAGGTTTAAAATTTTTACGGCTCACAGGTTTGGTTCATCGGGACGATGAGGGAGGATTGTCCTATCGTGTGTGTATTGGATTGGTGGACGAGATGAAGCCGGAATAGGAGACGAACTGTGAACAACTGGACGTGTGGCTGCCGAGTCAGATGGCAGCGCTGAACCAGAGCTTAACGCATGACACTTCAGAGAGGATGAGGATGACGCGGTGAGTGAGTGGGATAAATAAAACACTAGCTTTTTTATGATTTAAATAAATCTCAGACCTTTAAAAAAATCATTGTGATTAAAAATTGCTAATCCTAGATTGAAATTTGGAGGGTTTGTTCCACTGGATAGGGGCAATGTTCTCTAATTTTTCCATGGTCAGAGGACATCTCTGTGTTTATAACCCTAATTATCAAGCTAAGATGGCTATTTTGACTTAAATTAAATATATAAATTGAACTTCCACTTAGAAAAGTATGGGATAAATTTTAGTAGGTTTTCTGTGGTCAGAGAAGCTATGGGAAAATATCATGATAACTTTAATAATTTTGTAAAATTTTGTATTTAATTAAATTTGTATATCTTGTAATAATTTATGTCAAATAAATAATAATTAAAAATTAAAAAAATCAATTCCGCATTGTGCTATGAAATTATATTAACCCACTGTAAAAAATTAAAAATTATTTGAATAAGTTTAGGCACCAAAGTTGATTTCTCAAGAAACATTATATTTTTGCGCAAAAATAATTGTATTAAATTAAATATACTTAGGAAAATTATCAGAAGTGATTTTTTGAGTTCCTTGTGATTGGGAGCACTTAAGGAAAAGAAAAGTTATTTTCGATAAAATAGTTGATTTTTTAGCTATATTTTAAATTAAAAATAATTAAAAATAATTAAATAATTAAAAAAATATAAAAATATTTCAAAATGTTCTTAATGTTTCCCTGATCACTTAGAACTCATTAAAATATTTTTTCCTAATTTTTCTAAATAAAAATGCATTTCCAAAGGCTTAAAAATGAATTTTCCTTAATTTTTCTCATTAAAATAGTTCTAATAAATAAATTAAAAAGCACAAACATGTAAAATTTGTTTCCTTGAGTTCCTTGGAATTAGAGAGGATTAATAAAAATATAAAAAATTATTTTTTAAAATAAGATATTTTCCATTTAATTAATTCACTAAAAAGCCATTAAATATATATAATATCAAAATAAAATTTTGATTCAAAAAATCATAAAATTTTGGCTAAGTGTTTCTTTGACTTAAAGAAACCTTTAATAATTTTTCCAGAAACCAAAAACTTTAGTTTGATTGATTAAATAAATTAATTTTGAAAATCCTATTTTCTAAGTTAAAATGATTATTTAAATTAAAAGTTAAAAACCATATTTTCTCCTTTAATGTTTTAATTGCTTTTATGGACAAGGTACACAAAAATTTGCTATAGACATTTGAATTGTTCTTAATGAGTTATGAGGTGAAGAGTCTAAAGGGCGTAGTAGCAATTTTAGATTTTGGTAACCCAATCAAAATTTAGGATTAATCAATGTGAAGAATGGGTAACCTTGATCTTAATAGTATGTTTGGATGATTGGAATATAATGCGAAAAAGGTAGAAAATAACTTGCCACCTTTTCATGATAAGAATAAAATTATTAATTTTCTAAGTTATCAGAACTTGGAAATTAATCAAAATCAAATAGTTTCCAAGTGATGGGCTTAAGCTAAGGAGATGATGTTTCACTTATGATTAAGTCCACAATTAATGATGATCTAAAATCTTCTAAATAGAATCTACATCACCTAAAATAAAATTCCAAGCTTTGCTAATCCTTCTCCTATTAGATTTATTAAAGGGTTTAGTAGTGATCTAGGCTTGATATTTAATTCATTTGATGGGATTTAGAAGACAATATGATTGATGATTAACACAATAAGCCTAGCTTTAGTAATGAGTACAAAGGTCATTAATGACTGAAACTTGCATTAGGGGCATTCAACTACATAACTTTTAAGTGAAATATCATTTGGGAACCTTGTCCTTAAGGTGATTAAAATGTCAAAGTTTATTGAGTAATAGGGTAATTTTTCTTTGACTTGGGATGATTAGTAAAACAATATGATAAGTTTAAAATGAACTCAAATGTTTCAAGGGATCTTTAAAGAAGTTCACAGTCATTCGTTGAACACTTTAGAATCTCTTGGATATTTTGAAGGTCAAATTGAACTTGCTATATTTTGTTCTAAAATCATCCATTAAGATCTTCTGGGACTCAATAAATCAGTTTGGAGTCTTTTAAAAACACCTTTATCTACACTTGGAATTCATTCAAATTTTTGCAAATTTATATACATATTACAAAAGCTAATCTTTCAGTGGGAATGTCGAGAAGATGACTGGTACACTTTTACAGTGTTATTTAATTCCTGTCATTTTTCTTCATCGCAAAATATCATAACTGCTTGGGTGGGTACCTTACTTCACTTGCAAAATATAAACAACCATTTTCAAAATTAATCAACATTTTTTAAAACCTAATATAAATTGTTCCAAAGGTAACCATCAAACTTTTAAAATTTTACTAAATTTAGAATGTCCTTTTGAATTTACGGAAGTCTCTTAGAGGAGGTAACCCACGGTTACTAACTAGATCTCCCTCGTTTTATTGGGGTTCATTACTCTTTTAAGCTAAGTAAATTCAAAAAGAAAATAGTGATATCAGAACGAGGGAACTGTGGGATCCTAACTAGTGTCACACTAATCAACTCTAACATCCCCATTATATATAAATAACCATAACCTTAGGAAAAACTTCATTTAATATTATGACTTAACACATTAGAAAACATAAACTTACTATGGCGAGGAACTCGGAGCTAGCATTGTGGGAATCACAACCATCTTCAACGGTAAAACATGTCTACAGTAGCAAAACCATTCTTTAGAATTAATCAGCTGAGCTATAGGATTTTGAGGTTGTCCGCCTAGTGCGACATAAATTCTCAACTCATCTTTAGGCCTTTGTATGGCTCTGTTATACAATATATGCCCTACCATGTTTTAGGATTCCGATGCTATCATTCGTCACGACCTTAATCCTCACATCTTTTAGGATATTTGTGTGTTCATTTCACATGGATGTAAGCACTAATTAATAGCAATTGGTAGGATGAAACATTTAAACATTTTTTCTCCAAATTGAAGCCAAATAGTAGGATAGCTTGGGAAATCACTGAGGTTCTCCTCAGGATCCGTGAAAACATCTAGTTCTTCCACCTTTGGATTTGAAAAAAATAAATGTTCCAACTTTGAGTCATTTCCCTTTCACACCTCTTTGTCCGATCTCTTTGAAAAGTCCTATCCATTGAAATTATTGAAGACAATAACTTCTTATTTTTATCGAGAGTTTTCTTATGTGACTTCAGTTATCTAAACTGTAATTAACTACAAGGGCTTGCCTTTATATAAAACTTCCAAGAACCCAACTTAACATAAACCATATTTAATTTTTCATATTAAATAGGGGAACTGGTCAACCAACATAAAATGGTTTCGCAGACCAAATAGCACTCATATATTTCTTAGTTTATTGGATTGAGCATTATTCTCAAGTCGTGTGTTTATCTTTTGAGATAGGTACATAGCTTGAGGTGTAGTGCTCTTTCATCTAAATTTTGAAAGATATGGAATTTGTTGGATTTCATATTTTTCTAAACTATATATATGCATATATATATATATATATATATATATTNTGGTGAATTTTATTAGACCACCCTCCATTTCTTCACATATCCCTCTCCTTGGCTGGGTATTCTGTTCATGCTACTTTTGTGTATGCAATATGCAATTATGTTGGTAGGAAAGAGCTATGGAAGGAACTTCTTCAGCTTAGCCAAAATATTTCCACAAAGTGGCTAGCCAATGGTGATTTTAACTTTGTGACTTTTCATAATGAAAGATCAAGCGGCAGACTTTCTGATATCAATAAAATGAATTTTGTCATTGATAGTATGCAGCTGTCTAGATTATTTTATTTGGGCTTCTCTGGCCCCAAATTTACATGGAGAAGGGACAATATTTGGGAAAGGATAGATAGGGCCCTAGCTAATGAAAATTAGACAAATGATTTCCTGCATGCTTCATTTTCTCATTTGCCTATGACTGGGTCTCACCACATACCCATTCTTATTACCCTTCAAAGCACTCCCACACTCACTAAATTCCCTTTCAGATATCTAAATGTCTGGTCCTCTCATCCATTTTTTCTTAAGCAGGAGTCTTCTGTTTGGACCAGTTATCGTCACGTTAATCCATGGGTGAAGTTATGGATTCTTCCAAAATGACTATCTACCAAGCTCAAAGCTTGAAATTAGTAAGTTTTGGCAATATACATACTAAAGTTGTGGAAATTGAGGTAATTGTTGAAAACTTGGAGTCCCAACTTACTGAAAATCCTACCTTGGAAACTGACCTTTTCACAGCTAATGAAAACTTACTTAATGTTATTCATCTGCAGGAGCAAATACTTCTTCAGAAAGCTGCACAGACTCATTTTTGTGTGGGGGACAAGGACTTCAAATATTACCATGCCATAATTAATTACAAAAGGAAATGTAATGAAATTCATCAAATAAAAAATTCGCAAGGGGTCTGGCTTAATACTGCTAATGACATTTCTGTCAGTGCAATGGAGTATTATCAAAATCTTCTTACCCAAACCACTGTGCCTAGATAAGCTGTACAAGTTAATCTCTTTGACCATTGCAGACAGTTCATTTCCAGCATTCAGCTAACTCATATCCCCACTGAAGGGGAAATAAAATCAGCTTTAGATTCTACTAATATCAACAAAACTGCTATCCCATAAGGCTATTCTGCAGATTTCTATTAAAAAGCTTGGAATATTATCAAAATGGAGGTGATAAAAGCTGTGCTAGCTTTTTTAATAGTTCATGTCCCTACTAAGTATTTCATTTCTTCTACTATCACTATCATTCCTAAAGAGACTAATTATAAAAGATGGGAGCAATTTAGGCCCAACAGTCTGACCAATGTGGATACCAAGATAATTAACAAAGTGCTTGTTGCTAGAATTCATCCTCATCTACATAAGATCATCAATAAGAACCAAAATACTTTTATTAAGGGTAGAAGCATAGTGGATAATGTCCTTTTAGTACAGGAACTATACCAAGACCTGGATAGAAGCTGCAGGGGGGCAATCTGATCTATAAATTGGACATCAGCAAAGCTTATGAGACAATCCTTTGGGATTTCAATGAGGAGGTTATGTATGCTAGAGGTTTCTCTCTGGACTTCATAAAACTAATTATGAGATGTTTTAATAATAATGCTCACTCTTTACTTATTAATGGGGCTTCAAATGGCTACTTTAAGGCAACTAGAGGAATCAAGCAAGGTGACCCACCTTCTCCAACTATTTTCATTTTGGTTTTCGACTACCTTTCTTTAATGCTTAAACAACTCTCCAAAGACTCCCCCATAATCAGTTCAAGCATAGATCCAATATTGCCATCAGCCACTTATCTTTGCTGATGATGTCATCCTTTTTTTAAAAGATAATAAACTTGTTTCTAGACAAATCTAGAAATGCCTCAATGATTTTCTTGCCTGTTTTGGACTTCTTCTGAACAAACAAAAGTGTAGTATCTTATTTAGCAAAGGGGTCAAGCAACCTTTCAGACTGTAGATTTCAGACTTCACAGGTATTCAACCTTTCAGCTCCCCTCTGAAGTAATTGGGGGTTCATATTGAAGGGTAGGACCAGACAAATTCAGTTTGATGATGTAGTTACAAAGATACAATCAAAGCTCATCAGCTGGACTAACTCCTTTCTTTCTAATGGAGGAAGAATCACACTTTTAAAGCATTTTCTGTCTACTTTCCCATCCTACATCCGGCAAATGGCTACTTTGAAGAAGAGCACACAGCTGCGGCTTGAGAGAACTTTTAATAGATTTCTTTGGTCTGGTCAAAGAAACAAAAAGCATTGAACCAACAGGATTACTATTTGCAAACCTGCTGAAAAATGGGGGAATTGGTTTCAGAAGCTTTAAGAATTTACAACATATATATTTTTGCAAACTTTGGATTCATTTCAACGCACATGAGTCACTTGGGTCAATTTTTCTAAAAGGTAAATACTGTAGAGATTCCCATCCTTTCCTTGCCACACATAAACTCAGAGATTCCAAAGTCTGGTATCAAATGCTCAAAATTAAGGACAATACTGAAGAGCATTTAATTTGGGAGTTAGGAGAGGGGAACATTAATTTATATCTTAGGAGAGGAGAACCTAATTAGGGGTGACCATGGAGTGCAATTTCCTCCATATCCTTGATATCCTGATTATGAGCTTGCAGAAAAGTGGTATAGCAGTGATTCAGAAGATGAGGAGTAGGATTGAGAGATTTTAATATTTGTAATATGTGTTAGACTATGTGCTTTGGACTTGAGATTTGTGATGTGTTGTTTATTTTTATGTTGTGGACTATGTGGTGTTGTATTGCTACATTTGCATCTTTGTGATGATATGTACTATGAATTGTGCTTTGGACTTTTGTATTTTATTGTTATTGTGATGATTGTGTTAGTTATTAGTTTGTTTTAAAATTCTAGGGTATTGATTGTTGTGAGTTTTGTGATTTAGTTAGTTTAGAACTTAACTTAATTCGTTGTCTTTTGAAAAGATGAAAATCTTGCAAACTTAGGTCTTAAATATTAAATTACAGAAACTGCTATCCTATATTTTTCTTTTATCATGTTTGTGAGTTTGTTTTTATGTTGAGATTGTGAAGTCAAGTTTGTGTGTTAGTTTGCTTTTATGTTTATACCCATTGTTTAGAAGTTTATTGAATCTCTACATGTTGAATTGAAATGAAAACATTAGAAAATTTGATCAAAATTAATTTTACTCCTATTTTTAGTTTTAAACTTGTATCATTAGGGTATAAAAATTTATGTTAGTAGTTATTGTTTAATCTGTTAAAAACTTAAGTTTGGGGGGGCATGAAAAATATTTTTAAAACTTGAATTTTATTTGTTCTCAAATGAACTACAAGTGAATTTGATTTGAAAAGAAAAATTGATCATGTATATGAAGTTATATTAGGGAAGTAACATTTGATTTTGGAAATGAGTAAGAGATTATAGTTGAAATTTTGAGTAATGAAGAGAAACTTTAAGTTAAAAGTTAGTACAAGAAACTATCTTTAGTAAGAGACAATGCATTTTTAAAAATTTTAGAAATTTAGATTTTTATTTTTAATACTTAAATTTTTTTTATTAAAAATAATTTTCAAAGCTATTATTATATTTATAAGTAAAAGTTTTGTTTCAAGACATTGCTTTAGGGAAGGAAAAGTAGAATTCAAACTTACAAAAGGTCTATCCAAATATAGTAATCATTGCCTAAAAAAAGAAAAAGAAAAGGAAAAGAAAAAAAAAGAAAAAGAAAAAGAAAAAAAAAAGAAGAAGACAAAAAAGTGAGGGAGGAGAAGCTCGAGGATTAGTGCCTAATCAAAAATTGGTTCTACATTTGATATTTTTAAATTATAAGACTTAAGGAAATCCTAATCTTATAGATATAATATAGTAAGTAAAGTTATTCTTAAACTTTTTTTTAAGTGGAGATAATAAAAGAACTAAATTCTAAATTTGGAAGACTTACAATATTTCTGAATTAGATAGGAACTCATATTTTCAACTTTCTTAACATTAAAAATTTTTTAAACTTTAAGGTTGTCTCATTTACTGAATATTTTTTTCTAAATTGGACTACTATATTTCTAAATCTAAATTTCAGTAACTCCTAAAGAAACTCATATACATATCATACATATTTGATTTTTAAAGATTGAAGTGTTCTTGAGGACAAGTAACATTTTAAGTTTGGGGGATTTTGATTTGCCTAAAATATATAGTGTTTTTAGATACATTTTTATACTTATTTTTGAGATATTGCACTTTAATGGAAGGTATTTTTGTGTTTTCTTTCAGGTACATGTAAAAAAGGTGAAAAATGCTTAAAGGAGTAAAAAATGATCAAATTTGGAGCAAATATGTGAAAAATGTACAAAATTGTTTTGGCACCTAAGCGCAAGTTCCAGCACTTAAGCACCAGTTAAATAAAGAAGGTCGTCCCTAAGCCCCAGAGACCCCACGCTTAAGCACCAGTGGTAGTTATTGGGTGAGTAAATTCAATTTTTTCGAATTTTAAAGAGGTTTTTGAGGCACCCATTGGCTTAATAGGTGGTTACAACCACCATGGTAAAAAATTATTGTGAAAGGATGCATCTCTTGGGGAAATACATTGAATCAAGTCACATTTTGAAGAGATACCAAGGTACCTTTTTGATTATAATAAAAGAAGGAAGATTATGACTTTGAAAGGGGTCCTGAAAGTACCGAGAAAGTTTTGAAAGTTCTAAAATTTGGGAGTTAATTGGAGAGATTTTCAGGCACCACATATTTATCCTTTTTATTTTAGTTTTATATTGAGAGTGATGTAAAAGAGAAAAGATTCAAAGGAACTTCAAGAGTTTGGTGGAGGACTTGAGATAAGCTTTAAACTTTTGTTTTAGACTACTTTTGGTTTTAATTGAGACATGTTGTTGGTTTGACAATGATTTTTATTTTTCAACTAAAGTGTGGTTTTGTTTTCGCCATAAATTCTGAATAGTTTTCCTTATCTTTCTTCTTAAAATGATAAGTAATTAAGCGTTGGATGGAAGTTGTTGAAATTCTTGATCTTTAATTTGGAAGAATTTGAAATGATTCAAATCCATGTACTTCATTTAATTCTTGATTTGTCCAATTCAGATGTTAATTTTTGTTGTGAGAACATGTAAGAAACGAGCTAGTATTGTCTCAGTCAACAATTGGAAAGAGTCTTATGAGGTTGTATGAATGAGAATGTAGTTCATATGATTGAGTGTAAGTAAATAGGGAAATATTCATTGAAGGGTGTAGTGTTAGATGACTTTAAAGTGACAGGTTAAAGCCCCCAACTTTGTTTATTATTTTAGGTTCTGATATGAGAAGTTAGCCCCCATGTGGAGGGAATTAAAGGAATCTAGAGTGAGAGCTAGTATCTTCTCTGCCTAGTTGGTCTTAAGAACTATTCAAACTATAAATTAGTCAATGTTTTTTATAGCATCTCTAGTAAGGTTAAAGAATATTATTGCTCCTACTTTACACAACACAATTTGCATACTTCCACAACAACATTCTTATTCTTATTACTGATTCCTGATAAGGAGAAAGATATTTTCATATTTAGTTCTTTTCTTCCACAAAAACTCAAGTTATCTTTTTAAGTTTGTTCTATTTTTTGTCAAAATATTAAAATTACCAAAAATATTTAAACATTTTTTTATTACAAAAACATATTTAGTTTAAATAATTATCCTTTTAAAAATAGAAAGTTTTCCAAAAAGTGCATATTGCATATCTTCCCCATGGGTTCAATATTCAGGTTTTAATCAAAAAGTCATATATTACTTGATGATGATACGTATAGTTGCATAGTATCCCAATATATATAAATTAAAAGTTAAATTTTTATTTTTATTCAAGATCAAGTTTTTGGTTTTGTTGTGAAATAAAGAAATATAAGTGAAAAATATAATCAGAATTATTGTTATATTGTTGCATATAAGCAGTCTCGGGATCATCTGCCAAGGGAAAGAAGGTTTTCATTGAACAAGATTTAGTTGATGCATTTGTTGCGTCGCCGTCAATATTTGAGATTGGTTCTAGTTCAAGGATTGCAACACTGACCAAAGCATAGAAAAGAAACTGAAGTTGCAAGATCTAGTGGGCTCTTAGTGCCTAGGCTATAGAATTAGTATCTGTTGATGAGATTCCTCAACAGAAGGAACTTGGATTACCTAAGACTTCTCCTCTCCTCTGAGGGAGTAGGTTTCATCTCTGTCCGACACTATTGGAGATGAGAGCCTCATAGGATTGTTGTTGCTTTGACAACACCACAAGATCATAGTAAGAAGTGGGACAAGCTCACTCCAATCACAAGAGTCTGTACTATATTTGAGAGACCAGCTGCTAACGAGAGATGTTTAGTTATTGAGATGCTCAAGTGGGTGGGCTGTACAGTTTCACTACAGATGAAAATTGAAATTTTGAAAGAAATCAAAACCTTTCGCAAGTACTATAGATCAGCACAGGTACTCCTTGCACATGTTCCATTTAGATTTCAACTTGGGAACCAAGTCAATACACCCGCTATGGTCAGAGTTTTTGCCATGATTACCCCAAAGACCATAGGACGTCAACCAGTTAAATCATGTCTGTGCTTGAGGATACCACCTACTATCACTTATGAAAACTTCCCAAAGAAGGATAAAGAGAAGAGACCCATTACTGATGTACTTGGTCTGCACCACTGATGCGTCCTCTGAGAAACTTCATCTCAAGGCATCAACGTCTGAGAAGAAAGTGTGGGTACCAAAGGTTTTTGCATCAGTATGACTTAACAAGCCTATAGGCCAGTCAAGTAGAATGAAGCATAGGTCTGATGTGCTAGATTTTGTTACCGTGTTTACTATATAATCCGTTGTAAAGTAGGATGATGTTCAGAAGTGATCTCTAGATTTCAAGTTTCAGGAGAAAGTAATTGAAGATAAAGTAGAAAAGCTCAAAGCCTTGTTTACAAAATTGGTTAAAGTGCAAAGTTTAGATGTTTACTACAATGAAGATTCTGGTTTCATAGATTATCTCGATGAGGAGTTCATGGAGATTAATGTTATCAAGGCCAGGGCCACCATATCTACGCACGATGCTTCACTTTCTGGTAAAGATAATGTCACGGATGACCTACAAAGGGCCATTCAATTACGAGACAAATAGATCATACAAATGGAGAAAAGGATAGAGGAGATGGCCACCGCCATGACTTCCGTGGCTACAATGCATGAACAATATCAGTCGCAATAATTAGCTTCACCAGAGGTCAACCAGCTCGAGGTTATGTAAATTATAGATGATAGATGGGAGGTTGTTTCAGCCAATAGAGATGAACCACAGAAGAAAGATTCCTTTCAGAGCTTGATATAAGAGAAAAACCTAAAACAGTTGGTCAAACAGCAAGTGAAGGAGGCCTTAGACCAGTCCAAAGAAGATGCATCAAATTCAAAGGGTAGACCTTACCCAAAGAAAAATTTGATGCCATATAATACCCTAAAGGCTTTGTGCCAAAAAATTTGAAGACGTTCGACGGAATAAAAAATCTGCGCTAGCATATTTCCTACTTTAAAGTAAGTTGTTGTAATACTTAGGGCAATGAAGCTTTCATTTTCTTCCAATTTGTTAGCAATTTATCAGGAACTACTTTTCACTGGTACGTAGAGTTTCCGAATGGGTATGTGTAGATGTTCACCGAGTTGGAGCATTTGTCTGTGAAAATTTTTGTTGGAGTGCAGGCCCATGTCATCATAGAGGATCCCATAGCAGAGAGATAGAAGCCCAATGAGAACTTGGTTTACATATTTTGAGATGGAGAAACTTGAGCATGAAGTGTGAACCTCAGCTATTAGAGTAATATGTGATTGTGATTCTAATTAATAGCATTCATGGACCAGTAGCTTTCATGCTCAAGGGACTTACAATTAAGTCATTTGAGAATCTACTCAGCAAAGCCAATAGTCTACAAGAAGAGGTTAAGCATATGAAGTCACAGGAAAAGATCAAGAAATCTATAGCAGTCAGGACATTTGAGAAGAAATCTAGAACATTAACAGCAGTTGATAAAGGAAAGCAGCTAATCATGATTGTGGCTGTGCAATCTTGCAGGGTTCCTAGCAGTCATCATAGCATGATCAGTCTCATTGGTAGTAGACTTAGCAAAATGGTCATCGAGCTAGCAGTCATTTTAGAGGTCACACAGATCCCATCATTTGCAGATCAAAATGAACAAAGTGTATTCTTTTAAGGATGAAGCTGTAGCAATATAGTTTAGAAATATAATGAAGAAACTCGAGTTTAGATTGTCAGAGCCAAAGAAACTAGAAGAGGCTGATAAGAAGATAATCCCAGCTATTGTCCATATGACAGACTCCTTGGACGCACCATAGAGGGATGTTACAGTTTTAAAGATAGGCTTGAGAGAAGTCTCAAACAAGGAAACATAACGATTCCAAAAGCGTATTTAAACAAACTTATAAGAGGTTTTGTAAATATGATTTTTGCCGAGCCAATCACCAAGATAGATATGTATTCAGATGAGAGTGTTTAGAACACAGTGTGGATAAAATCCTCTAAGAATATGTTGGGTCAGATTCAGATAGTGTCACCACAAGCCGATGTTAAGAGTCTGCAGCCTACCATAATAATGATGGAGAACAGACCAGAAAAGTTGTCGCATCCGGAAATGAAGAAGAATGAGATGATACATGAAGTGAAGACCGATAGTGTGGGGGTAGAATAGCGGCTTCTTCAATTAGATTGGTTTTTTCATATTAGGGAGAGAAACTTCTCAAGCTGTAAACTGTGTATGCTATATTTTTCCCCTCTGTGGTATTTTGAATATAATGATAAAAATTTTGCCTACCTTTTAACTGTCTCTAGTGATAACATAACTAACTGCAACCAATATAACCTCAATATTCATTCCCAAACTGATCCTCAAATCATACTAAAGCCTGACGATCATACTAACAAAAACAAAGAAGATGTCGACAACACTGAATATGACAGTTTTGGGAGTGAGGAGACAGTCCTCAAGTGTCAAGAGACATAAATTGCTATCAACTTGGATTTTTTTCAGATTCTAAAGAAAAACTAGAAGAAAAGGTTACAAAGATAAGGGAAGAGGAGATTATGTAAATTAATTTAAGGAGTGGGAATTTAGTGCCCCTTAGGACAGCACCAATGGACAATGGAAAGCAAATAATCACTAGAGAAGAGTCACCTCTGCCTCTAACAATGGAAAAGACCCATAATCAAGTGAAATTTGGAGGTCTTTATAAAGTGGATTAAAACAAACTAACTCATCTTTAGAGGTAGCTGACCAAACTTGGCATCTACGATGCTCTTATCTGATCAAAGGAGATGAGAGAATCTCTAATAAAGGCTTTACTCGATCCAATAATTTGCTCAACTCAATTGGCCAACACTTCCTCGGAAGAAGTTTGTTCGTTAAAGGAACTGCCAAGGGAAACCTTCATCAACAAAGATTTGTTGCTTGGTACTACCGATCACAACCGACTCCTATTCCTTATTGTCAACATTAGCAAATTTGTGTTTTCTAGAGTCATGGTAGATCCAGGAGCGTCACTCAAATTGATGAGTCTACGAACGTTAGCATATTTGGACATTGACACTCAAGAGCTTACGATCGATAAGATTATATTAATAGAATTCAACCAGAAGGGAGAAAGAGCTCTTGGATTGATTATGGTACTCATTAAAGTGTGTGAGCTGGTGAAAACCACTAAATTCCATATCATCGATGCAGAAACTTTGTTCAATGCTTTGCTTTGTCGGTTATGGATGCACAAGCATAATATAGTTCCATCATCACTACACCAATGTATCAAGTATTGCAAGGAAGGACAAGAAGCATTCATCAAGGGGGCTTTGCAATCATTTTCAAATCATGAAGTAGGCATCAATGAAGATGCCTCCTACTACGCTCCTCCAAAGAAAATTGTCTTTTCTCATGACGTCATGCAAAATAAGATGGACGATTCAAAGAGATCAAAAGAGCAAGATTATTCAGCTCTGCTTAAACTTTCTACAACCACTTCTTTGCAATAAGTTGGTGTACATTATTTTATCCAATGCATCTGAGAATGAGGCTAGAGATGTGGGTGAGGAAGATCCAACACGATTCTTGGATGGACAAGGCCGACTATTAGCGTTGACAAGAATGAAACAAGATAAGTCTGAAGGAAAGATGATGACGATAAAATAGAAGAAGCAATAGTTCGAGATCCCATTAGAGGATGTGGAGAATATTGAATATGAGTCAATGTCTGATTGGATCTATTACACACGCCATGATCCTAACTCTGATCCACCCTCAAAAGGTCAAGAGTCAAGAGGTCAAGAAAGTCTAGGGTGTTGGTTTGAAACTGATCAAGCTTTACCAAGCATCCCCTTCCCCTAATTTGGAAGCTTTTGTAAATTTGGAAAAATTTGATTCTAAAGAATTATTGGAATTACCATTTGGTTACTTTTTGTCTTCGTATAGAAAAATTAATTCAACAGGGATATGTGTTGAAGCAAAAGCCAAAGTGTAAGCTATAGACCTTTGAAAAATTGTGAAACGTTAAAGGTAGAACTCTCAAATGGAAAGAGGGCCTTGGATTTAGTACCATAGGACCGGTCGATGATTTGGAATTTTGTATGGTTCTTACTAGCGGATTGAAAGAGGATTGCCTTGATGTGAGAGATGATTTTGAATATTCAATGATAGATAGTGTTTTGCTAGAGTTTGAGGAGGAAATTAAGTCAACAGTCTGCGAATTAAATTAAGTTAACCTTGAGACTAAGGAGCAGTCCCGACCTACTTTCATAAGTTCTCTACTCAATAAGAAAGAGTCTATAGATGTGATCAAGTTACTCTCAGATTTCAAGGATTTCTTTTCTTGGAGCTATGATGAAGGCCAAGATTATCCTCAGAAGTCACAGGTCACTAGCTTGGAAGAAACAAGGAAATAACCCTAGTTAAACAAGCTCCCTAAAGAATACACCTCAAAAAGAACAACAAGTCATTGCTGAGGTGAAGAAACTAATAGACACTAACTTTGAGCGAGAATAGTAGTATTTCACATGGTTATCCAACATTGTGACCATTAGCATGAAGAATGAATCGATTTTAGTATTTTTTGACTTTAGTGAATTAAACAAAGCATGTCCAAAGGATGAGTTCCTACTATTGATACCAGAGTTAATGATGGACATCGTGTCGATACACGTGCTTTTTCCTTTCATTGATGGATCATCAGGATACAATTAGATCAAGATTGTTCCTAAAGATCAAAACTAACAGCCTTCAGAATGTCGAATGAGATCTTTTCCTAATTAGTAATGTCATTTGGGTTGAACAACATCGGAGTAACTTACCAGTAAGCCATGATGAAGATCTTAGATGACCTCATCCAAAACTAAGTGGAGTGCTACGTGGACAACCTGGGCATCAAAAGAAAGCAACGAATAGACCACTTGTATGATTTAAGGATCATGTTCAACCCATTATGATAATATAATCTTAAGATGAATTCCTTAAAATTCATCTTTAGCATTACCTATATGAAATTTGGAGGAGTCGTTGTTCGTCATTGAAAATTGAGATCGACCCGGACAATATTAAAGGTATCTTAGAAATTTGCCTCGCTAAACCTCAAAACAACTATGATCCTTTCAAGGTAAATTAGCTTTCCTTAGACTCTTTATATCTAATCTGTCAGGTAGGTGTCAGCTCTTCTTGGTATTAACTAAAAAATATGCCAAATTCATCCGGGAAGAGAAATGCTAATGAGCTTTTGAGGATATTAAGAAATACTTAACGACACCTCTCGTTTTGGCTGCCTCTATCTTAGGAAAACTTTGATACTTTATACCATGGCCATAGAAGACTCTCTTGGAGCCCTGCTAGCTTAGGTCAATGACGAGGGTAAGGAAAATGTTCTCTGCTTTTTGAGCTAACGTTTAATACTGGAAGAGGTAAGGTATACCCTTATTTAAAAGCATTGTCTAACTTTGATTTTCGTCGCTCAAAAGTTCAGACATTACAACCTTTTTCATAAGATCAATCCCATATTAAAAATTAATCCATTACAATATTTCATGAAGTGACCAACACTTTTCGGACATTTAACAAGCTGGTCGATGATTTTATTGCAATTATATATAACTTTTGTGCCCCTTTGCACTATCAAATGATAGATTTTAGCAGATTTTCTCACAACGTACCCATAACCAGTTGGGTCCCCTCTCAATGACAATCTACTAGAATAGAAAATACTACAATTACAATCTTCCAGTGCTAGACGTTAGTAAATGTATTTTGATGGAGCTTTGTTAGCAATAAGGGATAAGGGATTACTAGTAGTTATACTAGGCAATGCAAGAGTCAGTTTCATTCTTTTTACACTAGATCATGGAATATTAATGCTTTCTTACCACATAACAGAGTCGCGCACCAATAATAAAGTAAAGTATGAAGAATTGATCACCATGTTAGAGTTTGCAGTATCAAAGGACATAACAAAAATTACCATTTACGGTGATTCACAACTCATCGTTCAATAAGTTGCCAGACAATACAAGATTTTGAAGCAAAGATTAGCAGAGTACCACTAGTATACAATGAAGGTGTTATAATAAATCCTTAGTGTGAAACTGTAAATGATTTCTCCTGGAGATAACGCTCATGCTAATGTTTTAGCCAAGCTTACCAAGGAATTGGCGTGTCCACTAAAGGATTCCATTGATATTACAGTATAGAGATGTTAAGTTTTGTCAAAGATAGACCTCGACAGTCTACACAAGCTTAAAAAAGAAGAAGAGATTGCAGTAGCAGTGACTGATGATACTAAGGATTGGCGCAGGCCATTAATAGAATATTTGTAAACAGGCAGGCTACTACATGATAAGTCAGCAATGTATCACATCATGAGAAAAGCTATATCATATTCTCTAGGAGGAAATGTCTTTTATAAAAGGTCATTCAATTAGTTGTGGCTGCAATGTATAAGCAGAGCAGAAGCGCAAAATATCGCCAAAGAAGTACATGTCAGATTGTGGGTGCTCACCAATCAAGGCCAATGATGAAGATGAAGACTAAGAAACTTAGATATGATTGGCCAACAATGTTGGTAATTATATGAACATTTCTAGAAAATGTCACATGTGCCAAGTGCATAGAGTGGTCTTTCACGAACATACGAATGTTCTACATCCAACACTCGCGTCACGACCATTCAAGTGTTGGGGTATATATTGTAGGTCTGATAGTACTTCTCCAAGTGGGCATAGGTAATGCCATTATGAGATGTTACAGTGCACCACATTTTTTAGTTTTTCAATAGTCAGATCGTCTACCGTTTTGGTGTCCCGCGTAGAGTTATTTCTAATAAAGGGATAGCCTTCTTGAGCACCAAGATCAACAACTCTATCAAACGACATGGGATAGATTGAATGTATTATACGATTTATTACCCTTGAGCAAATTGCCTAGCTGAGGCTTTCAATAAGATGCTCGTGCAGATTTTAAGGAAAAAATGCATGAGAACAAGAAAGGTTGGCACGAGAAGTTGTTAGAAGCTTTGTCGTCCTACTAGATGATGATCAAAACTCCCACTCAGTGTACATCATTTGTGCTCATGTATAGGTCTAAGGTCACAGTTCTGTTAGAGTTTCAACTATTATCTCTCAGAGTTGCCATCACCAACTATACTACAGTAAAAGATAATGTTAAGCTCTGACTGGCAGAACTAGAGAGTCTTGAAGGGAAACAATTACAAACACAATAGAATTTAGAACTTTACTAAGCAAAGATGATTCCGACCCAAAATAAATTGGTCCAACCAAGGACGTTTAGTGTTTGTGAGCTCGTACTTGTTGTTAGAAGGCCTTTTTTGTAACATCGTCGGATCGGTGGAAATTTTGAACTAACTTGGGAGGTACCATTTGCTGTGGAGAAGGTCTATTCATAAGGATCTTACCATCAAGTGGATTTCCAAAGCGAGAAATCCATGCTACCTGTTAACGAACGATACTTGAAGAAATATTATACAACCGGATGTTCTCTAACAAAAGATTTGAAAGTGATACTTATCTAAGAATGGAAATTTGGCAAGTGTCTATGACTGGGTCTAAAGGTTTGTAATAAAATTAATTTAATTAAAATAAAATCTAAATTTACACTCCCAAATCTTTAGTTTAAGATTTAAACCCTGTAGAGATAAATTAAATAAAATGCTTGCACATATAAAAATTAAAATCCACTTAATAATTATTGTTACTGTTCTTGTTCCTTTTGCATTTAAGTGCTCTGACATTTTTCTATTTTCCTATAAGAAAATTTCGGGTCAGAGGCTGATTTTCTACTTTAATGACGACTACGCTTGATGAAGAGAAGGCAGCCCATGGTGGCGTTATTAATTTTGACTTGTATTATTGACAAGTTAATATGGACTGTGAGGGGCCCCTTATGAACATTGTTAGTCGCTAAGAAACAGAAGGGCTACAGTCATTGTTTCAGATCAGCACTATAGAAGATTCTACATTAAGGAGGAAAAAGGCAAAAAAAATTCCAGCTACACAAGACCGAAAGGAAAGGGTCAGTCACCTACAGTTGATGATTACTATGCAGGTAGGAGACTTAGTTGGTGCAACCGTAGAGAGAGTTCCAGATGCACCGTTAAGAAGGGCACAATGCAGAAATGCCAACCATCACAAACATAGAGCCTTGGAGTCACTAGAAAAGAAACTTGTCAGGGAAGTAGCCACGATGCTTACTTTTATTAAAAAGGATGAGGTCTACAAGGTAGACTTTCTATAGGCTTTCTGGCACGTAGGATGAGCCTGAGACATTTGCAGAGCCTACATCATCAATGATCCCTGATGAACTCTGTGCTAGCTGCCATACTTGTGATGCAAAGATCCTGAGAAGGACACCATCAGTGAAAAATTTCACAAAGTTCCTAGAGTGTAACGTCCTCCACTTGGAACATTAAGAGATGATTGAAGAATACTCAACTGCCTCAATGATATTTAGAAGTACAAAGCATCTCAATGTGGAACCATATATACCAAGGTTTACAGAGCCGCAATAGTTATGGATCACTTCAGAGGCAGAGTCAGAGGAGCCGCTTCGATAATTGTAAAGAATCCCTAGGTCAGAGCTGGAAAAGATGGGGAGAGTCCAGCAATTAGATTTCTAGTATTATGAAAAAAACTAGGGAAAGTTTGTTAATATTCTGGAGGGACTTGAAGTAAACATTGGAGTGTTCTTTGAGAGTGATGAAAGAAGATTTACGACTATTTTTCTAATCTAAGAGAAACTGGTCAATCCGATTTTTTAATGAAAAAGACATATTTTGAGCCCAGAAGTGAATGCGCAGAAAGTGAAGAGTCACTATACAGTGTGAATGTTGTTTTAATTTTGTTAAGAATAAGCAAGGGAACCCTTCGAGCATTTTGAGAAATGATGAGGTGGAACTTATGTCATCCACAAGGAAGAGAATCATCAAAAGGATGGTGAGGTGGAGTATATTACCAGCGGATTGTATCCTAAATATCTGCATCATCAAAATTGATGAGGAAGGAGATTCCTTTCTCCCCACATTGATCACCATGATTTTTTCAGGCCATTTTGTACAATTTCATTTATGAGAAAGAGCAACATCATGTTTGGAAAAGACATAGACATTGTTGGCCTAAGACGATTCAGGGGGTCAGTGATATTCCACTACCAATTGGTTTAGTGATAACTCTAAAAGGAAATGGAGCAGAGTTCACAAAGCATTGCATTCCTTGAGTGTCATACCATAGAGTCTCAGTCACAATGTGAAGAATGAATGACAAAAAAGTATCGTATGAATTTCAGTAAGACCCAGAGTTGGAGGAGTTACGCCTGTATAAGCTGTGAGATTTTTGTACCTCTAAGTATACATGAAAGGAACTCTTGTCGCAAAGCATGGCTTAGAAGGTTAGCTTGATCACAAACCTATGCCAAGAGATGGACAAACACTTGCTACCTTTTGCACTGCAATAGAGCAAAGACCACTTGATATAAAATACTACAAAATTCACAGATGAATTCAACATGTTGTTTTGGATAGTTTCAATATATAATCAGTTGTACTGCATGTTTGAAGCAAATTTAACAAAATTTGTTTTGGATTTCAACATAATTTTTTGAATTTCCTTATTTGTGCGATTGGTAAAAAGCTACAGGACCATACGTTGGTTCCAAACCTTAATGAACAAAGACTGATAAAAAGAAATTTGGATAATGAGTGAAAATTGAACTTTCATAACTAACTAAAAATAAAAAGGAAATTGAATTTTATAATACTATTAACAACAAAATGATAAAAATGATAAGAGAATTTTTTTAAGATCTCACACTCTCCACTCCACGTTTCTCTTTCCCCTCATGTTCCCAACCCAAATTCTCACAACACGTTTTTTGCATTAACTCCACAAGTCTACGTATCCTTTTCAAAAAGTTTCACACTCTACACAAGGTTTCTCAAAATTTCTGGGTTCGTGTAATGACTCTGATTCTGTCCACAAAATTTCCACATTCCATCCCTGTTTTTCGCATTCATGAAATTTTTGGGTCGGTGCGAGGATTCTGCTTTCAATCAACAAAATTTCTTCATTCCATCCTTGATTTCTACATTCATCAAATTTCTGGGTTAGTGCGAGGATTCTGATTCCTTCCACAATTTTCTTGCACTCCATCACTAATTTCCACATTCATGAAATTTTTTAGTCGGTGCGAGGATTCTGACTACATCCATAAATCTTCCACATTCCATCCCTATTTTCCACATTCACAAAATTTTCAGGTCAATGCAAGGATTCTAATTCCATCCATAAATTTTTCATGTTTCGTCCCTATTTTCCACATTCAAAAAATTTTTGGGTCGGTGCAAGGATTTTGATTCCATCCATAACTTTACACATCCTTTCCATAAATTTTCCATCTTCACGAAATTGTTGGGATCAGTACCTAAATTGTGATTCCCTTCCGCAACCTCTTGGATTGGATGTGAGTCCCTGAGCTTTCCTTTCCAATATAGCAAATTAAAATTTCAAGAATCATGGTGAGGCCCTCTTAAATGGTAAGAGGCTTTTGATTCTCACTCTGGGGCTGCTACCTAAATTCCAATTCCCATCCCAGAGATAATACCTAAATTAGGACTCACTTTCCTACCTCTTGTATTGAATCTGAGTCCCTATGCTTTCCTTAAATGGTAACAGGCTTCTGGTTCTCATTCTGGGGATGGTACCTATGTTCTATTTCCCATCTAGTGGTCAATACCTAAATTTTGATTCCCTTCCGCTAACTTTAGGGATAGATTTGAGTCCGTGAGCTTTTATTCCTAATATAGCAAATTCTAATTCTCGAGATTAGTGTGAGACCATCTTAGTTAGAAAGAGGCTTCCAATTTTCATTTTAGGGCTGGTACCTAAATTCCAGTTCCCATGCTGGAGTCAGTGCCTAAATTCTTATTCCCTTCCGCTACCTCTAGGGTTGGATGTGAGTTCTTGTGCTTTCTTTCCCAATGTAACATTCTTCGCACTTCAAGATAGGTGTAAAATCTCGTTTAATGGAGTAACACATCCTATTCTCATCTCTCCACACTTGTCATTATCTCTTGGGTTGGATCTGAGTCCCCGAGCTTTCCTTCCCGATGTAGCATCCCTTTTCTTTGATTGGTCTTTTGAGTTAGATGTAAGTCCTTGTGTTTTCCAACTAGATCTGGTCTCTTCACACATCCTTAATTCTCAAAATTTTCTTAAAATCAAATTCAAATTAAATTTCAACTAAAAATTGAAAATTTGAACATCGAATCTAATCTTTGCGGAGACCCTCAATTTCTTTAATGGTTTTCATCGTAAATTCATAGCACCAGCCCTTCGTAAGGGTTTAACAAGTGCAAAATAGTTTTTTGCCAATTTTGAAACCCACTTTCAAGGATGGTAATTCAAGCGTACACCTGTTGATGCCCGACAAAAATCTCTGACTACTCTCAAGTGGAAACCTTTTACACTTTCGTTCTTCTTTGCTCTGAGCATGTTTGCATAGGCAGTTGTGTTTTTTGTTGATCTCTTGGGTCAACAAAAACATATGCAGTGTGCTTGCCCGATATAACACAACTATTGGGGCTCGATTTGTTGATCTTACTTTTTGATGAGGTCTAGTCTTTCTTCCTTAGAGGTCTAGAATCTGGCCATAGGATTTTCTTATTGAGTATTCTTAGAGAACTAGTAATAGAACCCTCACCATTAGAAATTATAAATGCCTCTTTTCTCCGTTGAAGTTCCACAAGTTAGCCTTAACCTCTATCATTTAGTAGGTAGAGTCAGTATGGGGGAGCTCAAGAAAAGTCTCCAAAGGACTGTTTCAGCTTAGATTTAACACTAGATGAGCTAGTCTTGCTCTTGCACACACACACTTTAACTTTTTCCCTAAACTTTAAGCTAAACTGGCTTAACCTATTCCACTACTCTTTTGGAAACTCATGTGGATGGTCCCCAAACCCTTAGCCCTAGTTTAGGGTTCGGCTAAGATCAATACATGGAGAATCCAAAATGGGATTTCTTTGGCCACATGGCACCATGTGGGTAATTTTGTGACTAAAATTCCTATTGAACCCAAACTCTGTCTAGTTACCAAAATTTGGCATTTTAACCCCAAACTTTTCCAAAATTATGAAATTGCCCATGAAATCATAAGTTTCCAAAAAATGACCCAAATCCTTCAATTTTAACCAAAATCATTTCAAACCATTGTTGACCTCACCTTTGGTTGAGGTTTAGTTTTCCCTCTTTAGTAGCCTAGGGTCTAGCCATAGGGTTTTCTTAAAGACTATTCCTAAAAAATTAGAAAAGGAACCCACACCCTTAAAAACTCTAAACTCTTTTTTGCTCAACTTGAAGTTCCACATATTGGTCATAACCTCTACCACTTAGTAGGTGGGGTCTGTATTAAGGACCTCAATGAGAGTCCCGATAGGATTGCTTGAGCTTAAGACTGACCCTGGGTGTTGGTCTGGATCCAGTTCGCTCACTTACACTCACTTTCACTCCCATTCACTCACAACCCCAAACCCAACTTGTTGACTTTTAGCCCTTGATCTTTTCAGAGACTCATGTTGATGGTCCCCTAAACCCACTAACCCTAAGCTAGGGTTTAGCTAAGAACAGTACATAGAGGATTCAAATGGAGATTTCATTGGTTCATAGCTCATGCATAGTGGTTAGCACCCCAAATCTACCAAAATATCCAACTTGATCTTTTGCCCCCTAAATCCACCAAAATTACCTAAATACCCACACCCTAAATTTGGCTAAAATTCCCAAATTCAACCAAAATACCCAAATTTGTTCAAAAATCATTTCAAACCATTTGAAACTACCCAAATTACTCAAAACCACGCAAAATTTCCAAAATTACCAAAATACCCTTAAATTTGACAAAATTACAAAAATACCCTTGATGGCCCAAACTTTTCCAAAACATCCAAAATCACTTCAAATGTCTCTAAAACAAATTTGGACCCTTCAATTGAACCCAATTTAATTAAGTTGACCATTTTGACCAAAACCCGTAAGTTGCCTTTAAATGCCCAATTTCCTCAAATTCATCCCAGATGTCCATCAATTTGGCCCAAAACCTCCTCACTTTTAATTCTAAACTCAAATTCATCTTTCGTAAGATCAATATAAACCAAATCCAAGCCTAATTGATCCATTCTTTGAGCTCAATTTTGATCCAAATCAAGACCCCCAACTTTGGCCATATGACTTAACCACACCAAACCGAACCCCATAAGCTACTCAATTTGCCCCAATATAAATAATAAACTCTTCATGACAATATTACACATCAAATTGGACCTCCAATTAGCCTTCTCCAAGCCTCAATTTCACTCAATTTCAACCCACATTCAAAATCCCCAAATTTGCCCCAAATTGGCTATGTCCCCAAATTTCACCAAATTGAATGCCCTAACCCCAAAATCGACACCCAATTGATGTTGAGAACTCTTCATGACATTTCTAAAGACTATTTTCAACCATCGAATTGGACCTAACCCAACATTAGCCCAAACTAGACCCAAGCCTAAGCTTACACACCTAATATGACCAAATGCCCTAAATCCCTCCAATTGAACCTCTAAATCAATTCAAAATCACTCTAAACCTTTCAAGACCTCTTGTGACATAATCTATACCAAATTGATCAACAAATTGAGCTCAATGCCATGGCTAGCTTAATCCAAACACAACTTCTAGTCATTTTGACCCAAATTGAACCCATGCACCAAAATTTGCTTAGTCATCCCAATGTCACTAAATTGATGACACCACAGCCACCAAGCACACTCTAGTGACCAAGCTAGACCCACCTAAATCAGCCAACATGAGACATGGAGCAATGGTCCAATAATTTAAGGGATTTTAGATATCTTTTTCATCATGCCATACCATTAAGGTTAACAATCATTAAGCACCCTCTGTCCTCCCTTAGCCAAGTAGTGACCATACCATGGCCAGCCACCACCTCAGCCGCCGGAAACAGCCAGCCCAAAGCATGATTTAGCACCTAACTCCTAGCCCTGAGCTCCACCAGGTAGCCATGACTTTAAATTGACCTCTCCTTGGTCAAGGAGGAGAGTTCTTGAAACCTTGGGAAAACTTGGTTAAAATCTTGCTAGATTCTCTCCAAACCATCCCAAGTGAAATCCCCTTGCTCTCAGCCACTCCTAGCCACTCCATTGAGCCAATTTCTTCACTAAAATTTGCCCTAAAACCAGGACAGATCTCTTCACTCAACCACAGTGAACCAAACTTCAATTAATTTTTCACACACCATCTCCACAGTGAAAGAAGTTGATTCCTCATAAAAGCCCCCTTTGAAATAGCCTATAGGATAGCTCTAGACCAACACCCAAAATAGAGTTTGATCAAAAACATATCAAGACAAATTACCAGGGCACAAAACTTCATCTATAGTTTTGTTGGACCCATTCGAAGCTACCACAAACATCTGATTAAGGCATCCCCTCTCAGACAATGGTATTGAACCTCAACCCTAATACAAGCTTTTTTGGATTCATTATACATATTTACTATTTTTCATACCATATATACCATATAAATAGGTTTTTCTTGAGTATTTGTAATTTTAGAAACAAACCCCATGCAATTTGGTTGATTCTAGATGAAGATTATAAGGTTTTATTGTGAACGGCTTACTAGTTAGGTCATTTGAGGATGATAACGGAGAGTCGTTCGATCGCGGGCTTATTTCATCAGTAGTGGAGATCAAGCTGGACCAAAACTTGGTACAAAAAGGCGGGTTGACGAGGCGGCTACGTGGGTGGAGACGTCAAATAGTGGAGCACCGTGTGGAGACTTCAGAGCGGACGAGGATGAGACGATGAGTTGGCACTGCGCTGGATAAGTTGAAAAATAGCGATTTTTTAAATTATTTTAAAAGCTTAAATTTTAAAAATCCACATCTTTATCTAAAAAAAATGATAAAAATAAAATAAAAATAAGCTCTTGCTCATTGAATAGAGGAGAATAATATGGAATAAAAATCCACATCTTTTTCTAGAAAAAGTATTTTCCTATTATGTGATTTTTAATGAATTAAATACCCTCTACAGTATTTTAATTTCTTATGATCAAACATTGCTCATCATGGCTTGAAATTTTGAGGATTTGTTTCCCATCACGGAGACTATTCCTCTGATTTTTCCAAGGTCAGAGGCATCTTTGTGCTTTTGGGTCTAATTTTCATGCTAGGGTGGCCATTTTGGCTGATTTTAATTATATAAATCAAATTATCATTTGGACAATTATGAGAATAATTTTAATAGATTTCCTATGGTCATAGGAGTCTAGCAAAAAGATCATGATGTATTGAATTATCTTCTAAATTTTTATATTTAATTAAATGTAAATATATTTTATTAAAGTATGTAAATTTTATACTTATCAAAAATTAACAAAATCAATACCACATTTTTCATAAAAATCATGTTTATCCACTGTAAAAGTTTGAAAATTATTTGTTTAAATTCAAGTATTAAAGTTGATTTTCTATGGAGCCTTTTTTTTTGTAGAAAAATAATTATAATAAATTAAAGATACTTGAGAATATTATTAAAATTAGTTTTCTGAGTTCCTTAGATTAGAGGCACTTGGGAAAAATTAAAAATATTTTAAGAAAAATACTTAATTTTTATGCTTTATTTTGAATTTAAACATAATTAAAAATAATTAAGAATCCTAAAAATATAAAAACATTTCAAAATGTTCTTAATGGTTTTTTGATCATTTGGGACTCATTAAAGTATTTTCCTAATTTTCCTAAATTAAAATAAATTTTAAAAGTTTAAAAATTGAATTTACTTTATTTTTCCCATTAAAATAAACACAATGATTAAATTAAAAATCATAAGAATAAAAGATTTGATTCTCTGATTTTTCTGAACTGAGAGAAGTTTAATAATAATATAAAAATAACTTAGGTAATTAAAACATTATTTTTAATTTAATGAAACCATTGAAAGTTGTTAATAATTAAATAACAAAAATAAAAATTTGATTCAAAATAAATCATGAAATTATTGTATAAGTATTTCTCTGACCTAGGGAACCCTCTAATAATTTTGTCATTAATAAAAACTATCTCGGAAAGTTAAATGAATCAATTTCTAAAAAAGTCTATTTTATGGGTTAAATAAATATTTAAATTAAATTAAAATTTGAAAAGTCCACATATTCTCCTCTAACATTATCTTACCTTGTAGATATGACACTCTAAACTCTCAAAGTCATTTGAGTTGTGGTTAATGAGGTATGAGGTGAAGTGTCCCAAGGGCAAAATAGTCATTTTAGACTTTGTTGCCATAATCTAAATTTAGGATTAGTGAAAGGAAAATGAGTAATTTTGAGCTTAATAAACATGTTTGGATGATCGAAACACAATAGAATTAAAAGGTAGAAACTCACTCACCACCCTTGCACAACGTCCACAAAATCATAACTCTCCTAATAATCATGACTTGGAAGTTAACAATACACTGAAAATACATGCATTTTCATTTATGATGATATTGCACTTTAATGGAAGGTATTTTGATGTTTTCTAGCAGGTTGTTAATTTTTAGGAATTAAAGCAAAAAAAGCAAAAAATGATGAAATTTGGAGTCAAAAATACATTTTTGAAAAAATGCTCAGCGTCGGCATCGCCGAGGTTAGCGCCGACGGCACAGAAAAACTTAAGGGTAGAGATTTTTACTCAGCGTCAACGACACAAGACTACGCCGACTGCTCCAAAGGCTGTGCAGACCCCGTTTCTAGAAGGTTCGATGTATTTGGATGATTTTTTGAAGATTTTTTGGAGGAACCTCTTGGAGAACCGACCTTGAGCTCTATTTGGCACCGAATTTCATCAGAAAAGTTCTCCTCTGCGTTTTTCACTACTTTACGTTCATTTTTCACACCACATCATTCCATTCCACTACCTTATTGGAGTCAATTTTTTATATTGCTTTCATAGTTTACAGTTTTTGTGGTGAAATCTAGTATTAAACTTTCTGTAAGAGTGTTGGAGAAGGAGAAAAGTGAAAGGTATCTTTTCCTGCATTCTAAGGAAAGACTACAAAGGATTTGCTTTAAGAAAGAGTTTTCAGATAAGTATCGTTTATTTATCAGTGTTGTATGAATTTTCTTTTATATATGAAATTTGTGTTTTGTTATTTCTTTCTCATGAAGTCAGAGTAGTTCCCTCTATCTTTCTCCCTACTCTGAGATATGGTGAGATGAAAAGATAATATGGATGTGCCAATATTAAAATGTAAAATAAATTGTGATGATTTTTCAACTCCAAAACTTTTTGATATGGATAATTGACATGTTAAAATGTGTTGTTAAACATATGATCTGGGAAATAGAGTATGAGTTCTATAACAAAATGAGGATAACATTTGATTCCATGGAGGAGAACATCGTTCATGGAATTAAGTTTAAATAAATGTGGAAATATTTTTTTTTTGGTGTAGAATTATAGAACCTTTAGGGTGACAAACTAAAATCTTCAATTCAGTCTTATTGTTTAAAAACTGAAGCGAGAGCTAGCCTTCAGGTGAAGGGAAGTGCGGGCTTTGGCGTGGGAGCCGATATCCTTCTAGCATAGCCACAAATTTAGGGACTAAACATTGAAATTAGCCAATGATTTATTATGCACTGTATCAGGGTAGAAAATTAAAACTGTTCCTATTTGATACAATACATATAATGAACATTTATCTCGTGTCATTTTACCATAGCCTCATTGTAGTGGGAAGGATGTTTTTTACATAAAAATCTTTATTATATAAACATAATTAATATATTAGTATTTAATTTTAAAATTTGCATTTTTGATTTCATAATAGTTTAGAAATTTAATTTTGATCACATCTCAATAATTGAAATTAGTGACAGTGATTTCAATTCACTTTTTGTGAATTTCCTATCAAATTTATCATTTCCAATTCAAACCTTTCTCGTAGGATTGATATTTGGGGTTTAAATAGAAAGTCCATTATTACTTGATAATGATACGTATACTTGTGTAGAATCCAAATACTAATTGATTATACTTTTTTAAGTTTTACACAATCTATCGCAACAAAAAAATCGGATCTAGTTTTTTGCAGTGTTGCCGGAAAATGTAACAGTTAAATTAAATAGTTTTGATAAATTAGAAAATTTAGAGATAATATATATGCCATAAAATAAATTAAAAAATCAAAAATCGAGAAATAAATATTTTTATTAGAGTGTTTATTTTACTTTACTTACTTTATTTGTTTTTGTGAAATATTGGATCTGAAGGTTTAGTACCTTACAATTCAGAATTTGAATGTACTATTAAAAAATTTTAAAAATAACAAAGAGAAATTAAAAATTTAAAAGAAATGTCGAATAAATTAGATAATCCAATAAATGAAAATTGACTAAGACCTTTAAAAGATTATGTGAATCCGACAGCAGATGAACTTTACTTGACTATTCAAATTCCTTATGTTGCTACTAATTCATTTGAGCTTAAAAAGGAAAAGACTTAATGATCTTCTTAGAAAGTGTCCACACCATGCTTTACGAGATTGGTTAATAATTCAAACATTTTACAATAGATTAGTAGGATCACTTAGATCTATTATAGATGTTGTTGCAGGTGGATCATTAATGTCAAAACCTTTTGATGAAGCATATTCTTTAATTGAAGAAATTGCTACTAATATTTTTTATTGACCCTCTGAAAGGGTAAATCCTTAGAGAGTAGCTAATATTCATGAATTTGATGCAATGTCTATTTTGGCATCTCAAATTGCTGCTATTTCTAAAAAGATTGATCAAATAGGAGTCAATTATTCTCAAATACCCCTAGTATTAGAGAAGAATTCACTAGGACAGATTATTGATCTCAATCAACTTATGAAACTTTAAACTCTATAAATATTTAAAATAACAATCTATATTCTAACTATTTTAACCCTGGATGGAAAAATCACCCTAATTTTAGTTGGAATAATTATAATAATTCGGGGAATCCATCCGGAACTCTGAAAAATCAAGGAAATCCTAATTTTTGACCTTATTATCCTCCAGGATTTAACTCCAACCCTAACCCATAAGTTAAGGAAAAGAAGTTAACGATGGAAGAAGTAATGTTGAATGTGGGAAATCAAATACAGAATCAAGGGGTTACTATTAGAAATATTGAAAAAAATTAGGACATATTGCTATTGCACTTAGTAATAGACCTTCTGGAATTCTTCCAAGTATTATTGAAGTTAATCCAAAAGATCAAAATAAATTGCAACTTAAAGCTATTTAATTACAAAGAGGAAAGGAAGTTGAAAAAAGGATCCAAATAGAAACTGAATTTGATGAAGAAAAGGAAGAAATTGAAAATAATCAACAGGAAAATGAACAAGCATGGATCCGTGTAGAAAAAGCATTACCTCTGTTTCCTCAAAGACTAAAGCAGAAGAATAAAGATAAACAATTTACAAATTTTTTGAAATCCTAAAGAAGTTAACGATAAATAATCCTTTTGTTGAAGCTTTGGAACAAATGTCAATTTATGTGAAATTAATGAAGGATGTATTAAATAAGATGTCGGTGCTATTTTGGAGTTGGAGGGGAGTTGCCCGTAAGAAGCTGTCTGCTCCCGGAATTGAAATCCTGTCGCCCGCTTTGGAAGGACGTTGAAGTATGAAATATTTTTCATAGTTTAAAATGAAAGAGCACTGTACCTAAAATCATGTTTCTATCTTGAAGGATAAAAACAAGACTTGAGGATGGGCTTGATCAAATAAACTAAGTATGACGTTCGTCTGGTCTGTGAAACCGTTGTATTTGCCGACAAATTCCCATATTTAATATAAATGATTAAATAGGGTTTATATTAAGCTAGGTTTGGACATGCTTCCTATAAGGGCAAGCCTCTATAGTTAATTACATCTTAAATGACTGAAATCACTTAAGAATACTCTCGATAAAAATCATGAAATATTATCTTCAAGGAATTTCAAAGGGTAGGACTCTTCAACAAAATTGGACCAAGAGGTGTGCAAAAGGGAATGGTTCAAACTTGGGACATTTATTAAAGGATCCAAAGGAAGAAGAAGTAGAAGATGTCACAGATCCAGAGGTGAACCTCAGTAACTTCCCAAGCAATCCGAATGTTTGGCTCCAGTTTTGAGGAGAAATATTTAGGTGTTTCATCCTGTCAATTTTATTTGTTAGGGCTTACGTTCGTGTGAAGGATCCGCAAATAGCCTGAAAGATGTGAGGATTTAGGTTGTGACAAACGGCAGCCTCGAAATCCTAAGACGAGTTAGGGCTTATATTGTATAGCAAGGCTATACAGAGGCCCATAGATGATGTGAGGATTTACGTTGCATAAACAAGCATCCTCAAAGTCCTATGATTTTTTTGTTTAAGTCTAAGGAAGGAAGATTGGTTTAGCTGAGGAAGACAGGTTTTGTTGTTGAAGATGGTCATGCTGTCCACCATGCTAGCTCTAAGCTCCTTGCCGCGACGATTTTGAGTTATCTGGTGTCTCAAGTTATAATACCAAATCAGGTGGCCCTACGGCTGAAGTTCTTTTAATTTTATGAGGGCATAATAAAGTTTATTAGAGCAACACCGGTTAGGATCCTATGGTTCCCATGTTCCGACACCACTATTTTTTATTGGATTACTTTGTTCAAATGAACTTACTAAACTCAATTTAATGAATTCTATAATTTCATTTAAACCGTGGGAAGCCTCGTTAGCAAGCGTAGGTTACCTCCTCCGAGGGAGTCCCGATCATCCAGTAGAGACGTCTTAATTTAGTTGAAGTTGTAGTTTTATGTCATGTTTGTGATTACATTTTGAGTTGCTTTATATTTTGAAAGTTGTGACGGTGAGTTTTACCTTGGTTGATTTTAGTTTTGGTTTTGGTTATGGTTATGTGGCTATCCTGATAGTTTTAGTTTTTCATGCAAGTGACATCGTTGTTTAGCATGCAAATTTGCGGGTATAAAAGTACAGTATGAAAGTACAAGAAAAACAATGTTGAAAATTGTAAAAGTGTACCTGGCGAGTCTTCTCATTCCACCACCTAAAACTTGCATGTTAAGGCAGTTTATGAAGAGCAGGAAAGGTAAGGTTTTGGTAATTTTCCTAACTCTATGTCATATCTCGGCGTGTCCTTCGAAGTTTAATTAAGGATGATGTTGCTAAGCAAAATATATGAAGTTTGGTAGATCTCGGAGGTGTCCCACAGATCTAGAGAAAGAAGCAGGTCCATGCTACTCTCTCGCTGGCTCGTGGAAAATTCTGAGTTCGTTTTAAACTTATTATGTTGCTCAATAATTTATCCTATAAATAGCCTTAATGCTTAGTGAACATTGATGTCTCAATTATCCCTAAGAATAGATTAATTATCATTTATAATTTTAATTTGAAATTTATGTGAGTGAATTCCCTTAAAGGGGAAGTAGTGTAATTTCAACACTTAGCCAAGTTTTTAATCCTAATTGGGCTTAGTGAGGTTTCAAATATGTTTGATTTAATTATTTTTATTTTTCTAATCATCATTTAGCCAATTTTAATTTAGCCTAAGTCACCACTAAGCCCTTAAGACATAGGTGAGTGTCTTAATTATTTTTGAAAAGGGTTAAGCTTTAAGTGGTCAAGATTCATGATTTGGATTCTATTTGAAAATAAAAATAGGCGTATTAAATTGATTAATCATTGACTTCGAATGTCATACCATTGGTTTATACCAATTAACCCCTTGTGTTTCAAGCATCAAATAAATTGATTATAATTAGAGTTTACTCATTTTCCCTCCTTGAATTAAGCCGAAATGTTAATTAAGGCAAAATTTTCAAAATTACACCTTTGCCCCTAAGGCTCTATCACTTCATAATTTGTCAAATTCAATTCAAATGACTTTGAAATTTTTATCCTATTTCAGTCATGGGTCAGTTAAGACATCAGAGGAGAAAACATGATTTTTCAGAATTTAATTTGTTTTATATAATTATTTTCATGCAAAAAGAGGATTTTTTCAAAGAAAATTACTAACTTGACAAAAATAAATTATAATCACTTGAAATTTTTATTGGAGGTAGAGCTAGACTAGGGAAACCCTTGAACAAAATTTCATAATTTTTCAAATTCTCTGTGATTTATTAGAATTATTTTAAATTCTGGGCTATTTAATAAAAATAAAATATTTTAAATGGTGAAAATTAGGTTTTTGTATTTTTGATAAATCTCCCTAAGGTTAGAGGACTTGGAGGAGCAAATTTGATAATTTTGTAATATTTCTTTGATTTATTAGAATTATTTTGGTGACAGAAACTCATTTTTAGCCTTTAAAAAATTATTTTAAAGCTTTGAAATTCAATATCTTTATTTAAAAAATCTGGAAAAATATTCTAATTGTTCCTTAAGTGATCAAGATGCAATTTAAAAAATTTCCATAAGTTTCATTATTTTTTTTGTTTTTTTATGAATTTTTAATTATTTAAATATTTAAAATAGGTTAAAAATTAAGTTTTTATTCTAAATATTGTTTTATTTTTATAAAATATCCCTAATCACAGAGAACTTAAAAAACTAAATTTCATAATTTTTTTTAGTTATATTTTGATTTTTAAAAATCATTTAAGTGTCAAAAGTTATATTTATCTTTAAAAATCAACTTAAGTTATTAAATGAACTCAAAATATTTAGAAATTTTTATGATGAGTTCTCTGGATTATAAATCACAGTGGAGATTAAAAATCAAATCATTTAAATGTTTAAATTTTCTAAAATTAATTATCTTATTGACTTAGTGTTTGCAAAATTTAAGGGTATTTTAAATGACTTGACCCATGAAATTATTTCCAAAAGCTTCTCTAGTCATGGTGGACCTTCCTTTAAATGACTTGACCCATGAAATTATTTCCAAAGGTTTCTCTAGTCATGGTGGACCTTTCACTGATCAATATGCTAGTTTCCATGATTATTTTAAAGAAATAATGTGGAATAACTTGAAAAATATCATGATTATTTAAAAGAAATAATGTGAAATAACTTGAAAAATATGGGTCTCTGTATAGGAAGCTCCTTCTAGTCATGGTGGACCTTCCAAAATTTTCTTAGGATTTTATAATCAATATGCTAATTTCCATGATCAAAGGTTTCTCTGGTCATGGTAGACCTTCTAAAATTTTCTTGGGATTTAATAACCAATATGCTAATTTCCATGATTATTTTAAGGAAATGATCAAGATCTTGAAAAATATGGATCTCTGTATAGGAACCCTCTGACTTTGGAAAAATCAGCGGATGTTTCCCTTTACAGAGGCTACAACATGCCAAAATTTCAAGCCAAGGTGATGTGTCAATATACTTGGAGAATCAAATGATTCCAAATAATGTTTAATTAATTAAAAATATTTTGCAACAAATAGACTTGAATTTTATTCCATATTATTCTCCTCTGTTCATTGAGTAAGAGGGTATTTTTATTTTATTTTTGTGATTTTTTTACACAAAGTTATGGATTTTCTTAGTTAGGGGTATTTAAATAAATAGAAAAAGCCATATTTTTCTATTTAAACTGCGCGTACCACCTCATCCTACGACGACTTCGAAGGCATGTGTGGCGCGCTTTGGTTGGATGCAGAAGTCCATGTAGCTTGCTGACTAGGCCCGTTGTTTATGTCCCGAAGCGTCGTCCGGCTCGATCTCCTCTGTCTGTTTGATACCGCATAATCAGACGGTCAAGCGTCGTCCGACTCGATCTCCTCTGTCTCGGTGTAAGGTCTAGGTATGAATTCGACCAAGCTTGATTTTAGGTTTTGGTCTAGAGCTATGGTGGAGGCTATTTCATAGGGTAATTTTATGGGGCTTTGTCTTTTGTTGCTGTTGTGAAGGTGTGGGCACAAGCAATTGAAGTTTGGTGGAGTTTTGAGAGATGTCCCGTTTTTGCCCTAATTTTTAAGCTCAAAATTAGGGTTGTACATGGGTTATCAAAACAGTGGGGTGATTGGAATGGGCTGTGGAGATCTCAAGGAAGCGCAGTGAGTGATTTGGGAGGCTCTCTTTAAGAAAAAATTTGCACCACCCTCCCATGGCCGTGGAGGTGAGTTTTTAGAAAAATTGTCATGGTGTGGCTCTCAGGGCACAAGCTTGGGTGCATTGTGGTGCTTAGGTGGAGGGCATGTGTATTTTTGGGAATAAGATCCCTTAATTTAGGGAACCTTTGGTCCATGGCTTGATTTAGGTGGTTTCATGGTGTTTTTACTTGNGTTTAGATCATAAACCACAGTAGAGATCAAAAATCAAGTCATTTAAATGTTTATATTTTTCAAAATTAATTATTTTAGTGATTTAGTGTTTGTAAAATTTAAGTGCATTTTAATTGACTTGACCAATAAAATTATTTCCAATATCTTCTCTGGTCATGGTGGACCTTCCAAAATTTTCTAATCAATATGCTAATTTCCATGATTATTTTAAGGAAATAATGTGCAAGAACTTGCATGGATCTCTGTATAGGAACCTCCTCTGACTTTAGAAAAATCAGAGGATACTTCCCTTGACAGAGGCTACAACATGCCAAAATTTTAAGCCAAGGTGATGTATCAGTATGCATGGAGAATCAAATGATCCCAAATAGTGTTTAATTAATTAAAAATATTTTATGCATCAAATGGGCTGTTCCACATTATTCTCCTCTGTTCACTGAGCAAGATGGTCTTTTTATTTTATTTTTGTGATTTTATACACAGAGTTATGGATTTTTGAAGTTTAGGGAGTTTAAATAAATAGAAAAAGCCCTATTTTTCCACTTATCAACACGACGCCATGTAGATCCTAAGCAGTTCCGAAACTCCACACGGCGTGCTCCTATTTGACGTCGTCGTCCACGCCAGCAGCCACGCGTCCCGCTTTTTATGTAAAGAAGTGTTGTGATCTTGGCCATCCATTTGATACACACTCGATTGGATGACGTTTGGTCATCATCCCCAATGGCTTAGGTCGAGAGCCATCCACCTTCAAGGCTTATGATCTCTCTCATTTCTTAACCACATTAAGTGATTATTTTTTAAAATGCTCGTCTTAGTGAGAAGAACACATCCATATGGTTAATGTGCCATGAAATTAAGCTCAAGTAAATGGAGAATCAAAATAGGCTCGGGAGGAGGAGAAGTTTTATACCTTTGCTCTGAGAAGGAAGGCTTCAATCAGAGGTGCTCGGCCATGTTCGTTGGGGTCCAAGGAGGTTAGGGATTAAGTCCCTGGTCTTGGTGTAAGGCCTAGGTATTAATTGGATCAAAACAAGCTCGGGAGGAGGACGAGTTTTATACCTTTGCTCTGAGAAGGGAAGCTTCGATCAGAGGTGCTTGGCACGTTCGTTGGTGTCCAAGGAGGCTAGGGATTAAGCTTTTTGTTGTGGTGTAAGGCCTAGGTATGAATTCCACCAAGCTCGATTTCAGGTGTTGGTCTAGAGCTATGGTGGAGGCTATTTCAGAGGGTAATTTGATAGGTATTTATCTTCTCTAGCTGTTATGAAGGTGTGGGCAGAAGCAATTGAAGTTTGGTGGAGTTTTGAGAGATGTCATGTTTTTGCCCTAATTCTTAAGCTCAAAATTAGGGTTATACAGGGGGAATCAAGGCAGTGGAGTGATTGGAATGGGCTGTGGAGATCTCAAGGAAGCTTTATGAGTGATTTGGGAGGCTCTCTTTGAGAAAATTTAGCACACCTCCCATGGCTGTGGAGGTGAGTTTTTATAAAAAATGGTCATGGGGTGGCTCTCAGGGCACAAGTTTGGGTGCATTGTGGTTCTTAGGTGAAGGGCAGAGGAGCTCTTCAATTTGATTTGGATGAGCTGGCCTCTAAGTTTGATTTTGGGTGAGGTGCCATGGGGGTGGCTCTCAATTTTGAGATTTTCCAGCCACTAGGCTGGCCAGCCGGCCAGGGGGAGGTAGCTAGGAGCTCAGGGAACCCAGAGGAATATGTCACAACAATTTAGTGCAATAATACCTAATTTTGGTAAGGATATCTTAAGCACATGCATTTTTGGAAATAATATCCCTTGATTTGTAGGACCTTTGGTCCATGGCATGATTTATGTGGTTTCATAGTGTTTGAACTGGTCACTAAGTCCAACTAATGGCTGGGGTGGAGTAAATTTGGTGACTTTAGGGTGGATAGGTCACATTTAGTGCATGGGTCCAAATGGGTGCAAATGACCAAATTTTGGGTTTGATCTATGCTAGCCATGTCAATTGGCCCAATTAATTATTGTATTTGGTGTAGATGATCATAAGGAACAACTTTGGTGAATGATTGAAATGGTTTTTAGTTCAATTGAAGGATCAACTTGAGGGAATTTTGAACTTTAATCAATTTGGTAATGTTGGGCTAGGCTTGGGTCTAGATTGAGCTAGCCTTAGGACAGGTCCAAATTGATTATTTTAAATGGTCAATAGGTACCTCATGAAGAGTTTTAAACATGAATTGGATGCCAATTTGGAGGTTAAGGATATCAATTGGGCCTCATGAAGAGTTTTCAACATGAATTGGATGCCAATTTGGAGGTTAAGGCAATCAATTGGGGGAAATTTGGGGACTTAGCCAATTTGGGGCTAAATTTGGGAATTTTGGATTTAGGCCAAAATAAAATAGATTTAAATAGTTTTGAATATGAATTGGATGCCAATTTGGAGGTTAAGGCAATCAATTGGGTGAAATTTGGCCAACATGAATTGGATGTCAATTTGGAGGTTAAGGCAATCAATTGGGTGAAATTTGGGGACTTACTATTTCCAAGATTAATTGGATGCCAATTTGGAGGTTAAGGAAATCAATTGGGTGAAATTTGGGGACTTAGCCAATTTTGGCGCTAAATTTGGGAATTTTTTTTAGGCCAAAATCAAATGGATTTGAGGCTTCACCAAGGCCAATTGATGTTTGATTTTAATTTATAGTAATGTTATCAAGATTTTTCAACATTAATTGTGGTCAATTGACTAGGCTATGGGTTCAATTTGGTGAGATTAGGTCATATGGTCAAAATTGGGGTTTGACTTAAATCAAAATTGAGCTCAAATCAAGGGCCAATTAAGCTTGAATTTAGTTTAGTTTGATCATATCAAAGATAAATTTGAGTTTAAGATTGTAATTGGGGCCAATTGAGATCAAATTGATGGACATTTGGGTTGAATTTGGGGAATTTGGGCCCTTAAAGGCAAATTTGGGGGTTTTGGTTAAAGATGGTCAAAATTGACAAATTGGGTGATGTGGTAGTTAAGAAAAATGAAATTGGGAATATTTGGGATTTATTAATATTTTTTGGGAATTTTTGGGATTTTGGGTTATGGAGGGGTATTTTTGTAATTTGGGGTGCTTTAGGGGTAAAAGGCGAAGATGGGTTTTTTGGTAGAGTTGAGGTACCAAACATCACCAAAAAGCCATGGACCAATGGAAACCTCATTTTGGGTCCTCTACATAGTGGTCTTAGCCAAATCATAGCCCTAGGGCTAGTAAGTTTAGGAGCCATCTACATGAGTATCCCAAAAGATCAAGGGGCCTAGGCTAGAAATTTGAGTTCAGGGCTATGAGTGATTGTGGGTGCAGATAAGTGTAGTGAGTGTATTGAGTGCCTTAGCTCCAGACCAACATCCAGCAGTCCTAAGGGTGACTCATCTTGAGTTTCCCCCATAGTGAACCTACCTACTAAGTGTTAGAGGTTATGACCAATATGTGGAACTTCAAGTTGAGTAAAGAAGAGTTTGGAATTTCTAGTGGTGAGGGTGCCTTGTAGTAAGTAAAATCCTATGGCTAGACCTTAGGCTACTAAAGAGGAAAAACTAAACCTCAACCAAAAGTGAGGTCACTATGGCTAGACCTTAGGCTACTAAAGAGGAAAAACTGAACCTCAACCAAAAGTGAGGTCAAGTCATATGGCTAGACCTTAGGCTACTAAAGAGGAAAAACTGAACCTCAACCAAAAGTGAGGTCAACTATTTAGACCTTAGGCTACTAAAAGGGAAAAACTAAACCTCAACCAAAAGTGAGGTCAACAAATGGATAATAGGTGTGGTGTGCTGGGCAAGCACACCGCGCGTATTGGCGTTGACCGACGAGATCAACAAACCCAATACAAACTCCTAAAGTCATAGACCCAGAAGTACGCATAGAGTTGTGTGTGTGATTTGTTTCTACTGGGGAATTAGCAGGCGAGTGTTTAATCAAGTCAAGAAGTAGGGACTCTCGCTAGGGATTGGAGAGTGGACTTAGAGTTATGAAATTTCAAAGATTTCCAAAGGATGGGAGTCAGTATGTAAGTGCTGACCCTGAGGTGGGAATTGAAATTTAGATATCAATTCAAAGAGAAAGAGAGAGAGAGAGAGAGAGAGTCAGAATGTAAGGAGTGACCTCGAATGTAATGAATCAGAAATATAGGGTTGATTTGAAAATGAGAATTGAAATGTAGGTCAATTCTCAAAAGAGAGTGTCAGAATGTAAGGACTGACCTCGAATGTATTGAATCAGAAATATAAGGCTGATTCGAAAATGAGAATTGAAATGTAGGTCAATTCTCAAAAGAGAGTGTCGGAATGTAATGACTGACCTCGAATGTAATGAATTAGAAATGTGAAAATGATAATTGAAATCTATATTAATTCTCAAAAGAGAGTGTCAGAATGTAAGGACCGACCTTGAATGTAATGAATCAGAAATGTTGGACTGATTCGGAAATGAGAATTGAAATGTAGGTCAATTCTCAAAAGAAGGTGTCAGACTGTAAGACTGATTCGGAAGTGAGAATTGAAATGTATGTCAATTCTCAAAAGAAAGTGTCAGAATGTAAGACTGATTCGGGAATGAGAATTGAAATGTAGGTTAATTATCAAAAGAGAGTGTTGGAATGTAAGGACTGACCTCGAATGTAATGAGTTAGAAATATGAAAATGAGAATAGAAATGTATACAAATTCTCAAAAGGGAGTGTCGGAATGTAAGGACCAATCTTAAATGTAATGAATCAAAAATGTAGGACTGATTTAGAAATGAAAATTGAAATGTAGGTCAATTCTCAAAAGAGAGTGTCGGAATGTAAGGGCTAACCTTGAATGTAATGAGTCAGAAATATAAAAATGAGAATTGAAATGTATATCAATTCTTAAAAGGGAGTGTCGGAATGTAAGGACCGACCTCGAATGTAATGAATCATAAATGTAGGACTGATTCGGGAATGAGAATTGAAATGTAGGTCAATTCTCAAAAGTGAGTGTCGGAGTGTAAGGACCAACCTCGAATGTAACGAATCAAAAATATGAAAATGAGAATTGAAATGTATATCAAATCTCAAAAGGGAGTGTCGGAATGTAAGTACCGACCTCGAATGTAATGAATCAGAAATGTAGGACTGATTCAGGAATGAGAATTGAAATGTAGGTCAATTCTCAAAAGAGAGTTGGTAGTGTTGAATTTACAGAAATGCATTATGTGAAAAAGGTTGATCCTGTTGAAGGAGATATGTAAAGCTTTGTGAGTTTTTGTGCAGAATGTGAAATTCTGCAGGGATGTGCAGAGAGTTAGTGTAGATAACGATGATTGTATTGCGCGCACAAAGAGTAGGAAATTCTGAAAATGGAAGAATCCACTCAACAGGTTTATTTTATTTTCTTGTTGTTTTTATCACATTTAATTTTTCAAAATATATTTTTAAAGTTTTAATTTTAATTGGTTGATTTTCAAAAGAAATTTGTTTTGTTATTTACATATTGGTGATTATTTTCTTTTTCATTTATATTTTAAAAATTTGCTGCTTCGTTCTTTGTTCATTAAAATTTTGAACCAACGCGTGGTTCGTGGCTTTCATCCCTCGCACAAAAAGGCAACTGACAAAAAGGCACAATTTGAGAGAAATTTTCATTAATTTGCTCCAACAAAGATGTCATAAATCTAACACAGGATAATGCCTTAAAAGGTACAGTATGTAGTCCATGTCGAAATATATCAAGAATATCTCATGATATGAATACATTGTAGAATGAAAACATCAGGTACATGTCATGCTGTTAAAAGAAAGTAAGTGAGCCCTCTGTGTCAGGTATGTTAAGCTCCTGATCAAGCAGACCTTCTAAGTCATGCTCCCGAATAAGAGTTCCCTTCACATGTACTTAGACGTACAACCTTCTCACAGCTCATACAGAAATAACTCCTCCAGTTATGGGTCCTGCTGAAATCCATACGGTATTTTAATGTCATCCATCCTGCGGAAAGTCACAGACACCCTACGGTGTCACACTCCTGGAATGCAATGTTTGGCAATGTCTGCACCGTTGCTCTTGAGAACAAGTATTGAACTGACTGGAAGAGGAATCTCCATAGAACCTCTGAATTCACCAGGGCTGATGATATTGAATTCTTTCCCAAATAGAATACTGCTTTTACTCATGAACGAGACTGTGCAGAAAGGCCTCACAAAATCATGATGATCAATGTGCGGGGGAATGCAATCACCTTCTTCATAAATGTTAATGATGCAACTGTTGGGAATGCAAGTAGCAGGTATTATATTCCACTTGACCATTCTCTTGATCATCCATTTTATCATTCGTGGCAATGGATCCACTTGGTCATGTCTGAGGATCCTAGGCGAATTCCCCTATCTGTCGTTCGTGAAGTTGTAGCAACAGCCGCATTGGATGGTGATTCTTCCCTTTACCCTTATCCATTTCTTTGGCTCGGAATATGTTCTTTCCATTAGAAGGCCCACTTGGCCTTTGTCTCTTAAATTGAAGATGCAGTCTAGAATTCTTTTCTCATCACTTTCAGAAAAAACCCTGGTATATAGCTCCAGACCTTCCAATATATTGACGAACTTTCCCTGAACTTCTTCATAAAACTCAAATTCTCTTTTATTTACTCTGCTTTTCTTGTAGTATTCTACCACCAGGGCTTGGCAGCTATCGTGGGCGTTCCTTCCTTCAAGCATCGGCAGGAACCTAAATTGGTGCTGGTCGATCCGAAACATGAGATTCATCCTCTAGTGGGATGTATGACCTTGAGCTCCATGGTACATGCTGATCTGTCCCCAGCGGGATATACGGCTCATTTGTCGTGAAGTCTGCAGTCTGAGACCTGTTAGTGCTTGAAGTGTATTCTTCCAATGTACTGAATTACTGTAGATGCAGAACGTTGCAATCCGAGCATTCTACCAAAGCGCTCGTGACTGATGTCCCGACCGGTACCTCAACATTGCATGTTGGGCAACTCTTGCATAAGATATCTAAAACTGGGATCACATATGATTCTGTCACAAATCTTGACTCTTCATCTGTAGTGGGCAGGCTGGCAGAAGTTTCTCTCAGATTTGGGTCGTAAATATGTCTCTCAGGAATGGGGATAAGAAAATTGTTTACGTCTCTCTGGAGTTTGCATTCCTGTCGCAGAAAGGCTCTCTGCTTCTTTCGGCTGGCATTCCTGCACTGCGTCCTACGGAGCGGAGCTTTCAGTAATTGTTCATTACAGGCGGCTATCAGGTCCCTTGTTGGAGTAGCTACCATGGAGGGCAGATGGATGGGCCCCTCCATTGGATCTTGTTCCGCTATCACATTTTTACCTTTGCGTGACATATTGTCTTGAGTGGTTACCCTTAATAGTGAAGGCAGTCCCTCATTTTCTTTATTGTTGACTACGTCCATTAGAGGACCCTCGTAGTCCATATCAACTTGGTTGAAATCCATGTTGAAATCTATGACACCTCCTTGCGGTGTCATCTCCTCATTCAGTGCAAGGTTCCAGCCGTCCTGGAAGGCAAAGATCAATGTCTGTCCTTACATTTTTCTGCAAACGACAGGAAAAATGTCAGTCGGCCGAAGCTTGTCATGAATAAGAGCAAAACAAAGTATTTATTAAAGTAAATTTTAGTTTGTTTTGGTGAGGAGGATTATTCATTTTATGTGTGAGTTTCGCTTAATTTAGTAGGGTATTTAAGTTCAAAATAAGAAAAGAGAACATGTAAAGTTCAAAAAAAAAATTTCTCAAAATTTTCATTATAATGAGGTTAATTAAAAAATTTGGATCCGGTCATAGACATTTGGCCACATAGATAACCCTAAAATAATCAAAGTTTCAAAGAAAGCAGAGGCAAGCAGCATTGAGCAGCATCAGGTTGCGTAATAAGCTTTTAGGTATCGTCCATTTATCGATAACATGGGTCTTTTTCCCTGGAAGTCCACTAACTGGTAGGATCCTCCTGTATTGACCTTCTCAACGACAAATGGTCCCTCCTAAGTTGGCTCAAATTTTCCACCTATTTTGCGGTGTGCAAGAATAGGTCATTTGAGCACAAGTACAAGGTCACCAACTTTGAATGTCCTTGGGCGGACCAATTTATCATGGGCATGTACCATCTTTGCCTGGTAGAGCTCCAAATATTGTTGGGCTTCTATTCATTTTCCCTTGAGACTCTCCAGTTCTTCAAGTCTGAGTTTTGCACTTTCTTTTGTTGTGAGTTCGTTGGCAACGGCAACTCTGAGAGATGGTGTCTAGATTTCTAGTGGTAGCACGGCCTCGGCCCTATACACGAGCGCATAGGGTGTACACCGAGTGGGAGCCTTGATAGTCATCTGGTATGCCCACAAGGCTTCTAATAGTTTGTTGTGCCAATCCCTTTTATTTTCATCCAGTGTTTTCTNTTACTTGTCACTAAGTCCGACTAATCTCTATGATGGAGTTAATTTGGTGACTTTAGGGTGGTTAGGTCACATTTAGTGCATGGGTCCAAGTGGGTGCAAATGACCAAAATTTGGGTTCGAGCTAGGTTAGACATGTCAATTAGCCCAAATAAATGTTGGATTTTTCGTATATGATAATAATGAATAACTTTGGTGAAGAATGAAAATGGTTTTGAGTTCAATTGAAGGGTTAGGTTGAGGGAATTTTGAACCTTAAACAATTTGGGTCATGTTGGGCTAGGCTTGGGTCTAGCTTGGGTTAGACTAAGGCTAAGTCCAAATTAATTGTTTTAAATGATCAATAGGGACCTCATGAAGAGTTTTCAACATGAATTGGATTCCAATTTGGACGTTAAGACAATCAATTGGGTGAAATTTGGGGACTTAGCCAATTTGGGGCTAGTTTGGGAATTTTGGATTTAGGCCCAAATCTAATGGATATGAGACTTCACCAAGGCCAATTGATGGTTTATTTTGAAGTATAGGAATGTTATAAAGATTTTGAAACATTAATTGGGGCCAATTGACTAGGCTATGGGTTCAATTGGGTGAGATGTGGCCAAGATTGGAGCTTTAACCTAACTCAAAATTAGGCTCAAATCATGGGCTAATGAATCTTGAATTTTGTTTAGTTTGGTCATATAAAAAGTGAATTTGAGTTTAGGATTGAAATTTAGGTCAATTGAGATCAAATTGATGGACTTTTGAGTTAGATTTGGGGAAATTTAGGTCTTTAAAGGGAAATTTGGGGATTTTAGTTCAAGATGGTCAAATTGGCCAAATTGGGTCATGTGGTAATTGAGAGAAATTAAATTGGGAGTATTTGGGATTTTGTGGGGTTTTTTTGGGAATTTTTAGAATTTTTGGGATTTTGATCTATTGAGGGGCATTTTGGTAATTTGGGTGTTTTAGGGGTAAAAGGGCAAGATGGGTATTTTGGTAGACTTGAGGTACCAATCTTCACCAATAAGCCATGGATCAATGGAAACCCATTTTAGGTCCTCTACATGTGGTCTTGGCCAAACCATAACCTTAGGGTTAGTAGGTTTAAGGGGACCATCTACAAGAGTATCCCAAAAAGATAAAGGGATCTAGGCTAGAAATTTGAGTTTAAGGTTGTGAGTGATTGTGAGTGTAGATGAGCGTAGATGACTTTAGTGAGTGTAGTGAGTGCCTTAGCTCCAGACCAACACCCAGGGTTAACCCTAAGGTCCAGTAGTCCTAAGGGTGGCTCATCTTAAGTTTCCCCCATAGTGACTCCACCTACTAAGTGCTAGAGGTTAGGACCAATATGTGGAACTTCAAGTTGAGCAGAAAAGAGTTTGGAATTTCTAGTGGTGAGGGTGCCCTTTCTAGTTTTCTAAGAATAGTCAATAGGAAAATCTTATGCTAGACCTTAGGCTACTCAAGATGAAAAAACTAAACCTCAACCAAAAGTGAGGTCAACCAATGAATGCACAATAGGTGTGGTGTGCTGAGCAAGCACACCGTGCTTATTGGCATTGACCGACGAGATCAACAAAACCCAATACAACCTCTAAGTCAACAGACCTGAAAATATGTGTAGGGTCGTGTGTGGGATTTATTTTTGTCGGAGAATTAGCAGGTGAGTGTTTGATCAAGAGTGGACTTGGAGTTATGAAATTTCAAAGATTTCCAAAGGATGGGAGTCAATATGTAAGTGTTGACCCCGAGGTAGGAATTGAACTTCAAATATCAATTCAAAAAGAGAGAGAGAGAGAGAGAGAGAGAGATTCAAAATGTAAGGACTGATCTTGAATGTAATGATCAGAAAGGTGAAAATGGGAATTGAAATGAATGCAATTCTCAAAAAAGAGTGTCGGAATGTAAGGACCGACCTCAAATGTAATGAATAAAAAATGTAGGACTGATTGGGAAATGAGGATTGAAATGTAGGTCAACTCTCAAAACAGAGTGTCAGAATGTAAGGACCGACTTCGAATGTAATGAATCAGAAATGTAGGACTGATTTGGAAGTGAGAATTGAAATATAGGTCAATTCTCAAAAGAGAGTGTCGGAATGTAAGGACTGACCTTGAATGTAATGAATCAGAAATATAGGACTGATTCAGAAGTAAGAATTGAAATGTAGGTCAATTCTCAAAAGAGAGTGTCGGAATGTAAGGACCGCCCTCAAAATGTGAGAATCAAGATTTAGGTACTAACTCGAAAATGTGAGAATTGAAATTTAGGTATTGATTTCAATGAGAGAGTCAAAATTTAGGTATCGACCTCAAAAGGTGAGAATTAGGATTTAGATATTGACTCAAAAATGAGAATTGAAATGTAGGTATCAATTCTGAGATGTGAGATTTGAAATGTAGGTATCAATTCTAAGATGTGAGAATTGAAATGTAGGTATCAATTCGAAGATGTGAGAATTGAAATTGTGGTATCAATTCGAAGATGTGAGAAATGAAATTTAGGTATCAATTTGAAGATGTGTGAATTCAAATGTAGGTATCAATTCGAAGATGTGAGAATTGAAATTTAGGTATCAATTCGAAGATGTGAATTAAAATTTAGGTATCAATTCAAAGATGTGAGAATTGAAATGTAGGTATCAATTCGAAGATGTGAGAATTGAAATTTAGGTATTAATTCGAAGATGTGAGAATTGAAATGTAGGTATCAATTCGAAGATGTGAGAATTGAAATGTAGTTATCAATTCAAAGATGTGAGAATTGAAATTTAAGTATCAATTTGAAGATGCGAGAATTGAAATTTAGGTATCAATTTGAAGATGCGAGAATTGAAATTTAGGTATCAATTTGAAGGTGTGAGAATTGAAATGTATGTATCAATTCAAAAATGTGAGAATTGAAATGTATGTATCAATTCGAAGATGTGTGAATTGAAATGTTGGTATCAATTCGAAGATGTGAGAATTGAAATGTTGGTATCAATTCAAAGACGTGAGAATTGAAATGTAGGTATCAATTCGAAGAGGTGAGAATTGAAATTTAGGTATCAATTCGAAGATGTGAGAATAGTAATGTAGGTATCAATTCGAAGATGTGTGAATTGAAATGTATGTATTAATTCAAAGATGTGAGAATTGAAATGTATGTATCAATTCGAAGATGTCAGAATTGAAATTGTGGTATCAATTGGAAGATGTGAGAATTGAAATGTAGGTATCAATTCGAAGATGTGAGAATTAAAATGTAGGTATCAATTTGAAGATGTGAGAATTGAAATTTAGGTGTAAATTCGAAGATGTGATAATTGAAATGTAGGTATCAATTCAAAGATTTGAGAATTGAAATTTAGGTATCAATCGAAGATGTGAGAATTGAAATGTAGGTATAAATTTGAAGATGTAAGAACTGAAATGTAGGTTTCAATTTGAAGATGTGAGAATTGAAATGTAGGTATCAATTCGAAGATGTGAGAGTCGAAATTTAAGTATCGACCTCAAAAAGTGGGAATCAGGATTTAGGTACTGATTCAAAAATGAGAATTGAAATTTACAAAGCTTATGGTGTTGAATTTGCAAAAGTGTATCATGTGGAAAGGCTGATTTTGTAGAAGATTTGTATAGCTTTGTGAGGCTTTGTGCAAAATGAAAAATTCTACGAGGATGTGAAGAGAGTTAAGGTAGATAACGATGGTTGTGTTGCGCGCACAAAGAGTAGGAAATTCCAAAAACGGAAGCATCCACTCAACAGGTTCATTTCATTTTCTTGTTGTTTTTATGCATTTAATTATTTTTTTAAAAATTTATTTTTAAAGTTTTAATTTTAATTGGTTGATTTTTGAAAGAAATTTGTTTCGTTATTTACTCATTTATGATTATTTTTCATTTATGTTTTATTTATTGTTGAAGATTTGTTGTTTCGTTCTTTGTTCATTGAAATTCTGAACAATCGCGTGGTTCACGGCTTTCATCCATTGCACAAAAAGACAACAGACAAAAAGTCACAATTTGAGAAAAATTTCCATTAATTTGCCCCAAAAAGGGATGGAATAAATCAAACATAGGCTAACGCCTCAAAAAGTACATCATGTAATCCATGTTGAAATACATTGAGAATCATCTCATGCTATGAGTACATCGTAGATTGAATATATCAGATACATGTCATGCTGTTAAAATAAAGTAAGTGAACCCTCTGTGTCAGGTATGTTGAGCTCTTGATCAAGCAGACCTTCTAAGTCATGCTCCAGGATAAGAGTTCCCTTTGCATGTACTTAAAGGTACAACCTTCTCACAGCTTGTAAGGAAACAACTCCTCCAGTTTTGGGTCCTGCTGGAATCCATATGGTATTTTACTATCATCCATCATGCGGAAAGTCACAGACACCCTACGGTGTTGCACTTCTGGAATGCAGTGCTTGGCAATGTCTGCACTATTGCCCTTCAAGACAAGTACTGAACCAACTGGTAGAGGAATCTCCACAACTCCTCTGAATTCACCAGGGACGAGTATATCGATTTCTTTACGAAATAGAACATTGCTTTTACTCAAGAACGAGACCGTGCAGAAAGGTCTCACAAAATCATGATGATCGATGTGTGGCGGAATACAGTCACCTTCTTAAAAAATGTTAATGATGCAACTGTTAGGAATGCAAGTAGCGGGTAGAATATTCCACTTGACCATTCTCTTGATTTTTTATCATTGGTGGCAACGGATCCACTTGGTAGTATCTGAGGATCCCAGGCAGATTTCCCTGTCTGTCGTTCGTGAAGTTGTAGCAACAGTCGCATGGGATGGTGATTCTTCCCTTTCCCCTCATCCATTTCTTTAGCTCGGAATATATCTTATCCATGAGAAGGCCCGCTTGACATCTATCTCTTAAATCAAAGATGCAGTCCAGAATGCTTCTTTCATCAGCATCAGAGAAAACCCTTGTACATAGCTCCAGGCCCTCCAATATGTTGACAAACTTTCCCTGAACTTCTTCATAGAACTCAAATTCTCTTTTATTTACTCTGCTTATCTTGTAGTATTCTACCATACCAGGAGTTGGCAGCTGCCATGGGCATTTTTTCCTTCGGGCCTCGGCGGGGACCCAAACTGGTGTTGGTCGATCCAGAATATGAGATTCAGCCTTTAGTGGGATGTATGACCTTGGGCTCCATGGTGTGTGCTAATCCGTTCTCTGTGGGACATATGCTTCATTTGTCACGAAGTCTGGAGCCTAAGACTCGTTGGTACTTGAAGTGTATTCTTTTAATGTACTGAAACTATGTAGATGCAGAAAGTTGCAATCCAGGAAATCTACAAATGTGCCTGTGACTGATGTCCCGAATGGTACCTCAACGTTGCATGTCGGGAAACCGCTGCATAAGATATCCGAAACTTGGAGCACATCTAATTCTGTCACAAATCCTGACTCTTCATCTGTAGTGGGCAGGCTGACAGAAGTTTCTCTTAGATCTGGGTTGTAAATGTGTCCCTTCAGGAATGAGGGTAAGAAAACTGCTCACGTCTCTGTGGCGTTTACATTCCTATCGCAGAAATGCTCTTTATTTCTTTTGGCTGGCATTTTTGCGTTGTGTCCTGCGGAGCGGAGTATTTGGTAGTCGTTCATTATGGGTGGCTATCATGTCCCTTGCTGGAGTAGCAACTATGGAGGGCAGACGGCTAGGTCCCTCCATCGGATCTTGTTCCGCTATCACATTTTTACCTTTGAGCGACACATTGTCTTGAGTGGTTACCTTCAACAGTGATGGCAGTCCCTCCTTCTCTTTACTGTCGACTACGTCCATTAGCGGACCCTTGTAGTCCATCTCAACCTGGTTGAAATCAACATTGAAATCTATGACACCTCCTTTCGGCGCCATCTCTTCATTTAGTGCGAGGTTACAGCCGTCCTGAAAGGCAAAGATCAGCCTCAGTCCTGACATTTTTTGCAGACGACAGAAAAAAAATGTCAGTAGGTCGAAGCTTGGCATGAACAAGAACAAAACAAAGTTTTTATTAAAGTAAATTTTAGTTTCTTTTGGTGAAGAGGATTATTCATTTTATGTGTGAGTTTCATTTAATTTAGTAGACTATTTAAATTCAAAAGTAGAAAAGAGAACGTGTGAAGTTCAAAAATTTTCACAAAATTTTCATTATAATGACATTTATTACAAAAATTTGGACCCGATCATAGACATTTGGCCACATAGATAACCCTAAAATAATCAAAGTTTCAAAGTTTCAAAGTTTGAAAGAAAGCAGAGGCAAGCGACATTGAGCAGCATCAGGTTGCGTAATAGGTTTTCAGGTATCATCCATTTATTGGTAACATGGGTCTTTCACCCCGAAAGTCCACTAACTGGTAAGCTCCTCCTGTATAGACCTTCTCAACGACAAATGGTCCCTCCCAAGTTGGATCGAATTTCCCACCTATTTTGTGACGTGCAATAATAGGTCTTTCGAGCACAAGAACGAGGTCACCAACTCTAAATGTCCTTGGGCGGACCATTTTATCATGGGCTTGTACCATCTTTGCCTGGTAGAGCTCCAAATGTTGTTGGGCTTCTAGTTGTTTTCCCTCGAGACTCTCTAGTTCTTCAAGTCTAAGTTTTGCGCTTTCTTCCATTGTGAGTTGGTTGGCAACGATGACTCTGAGAGATGGTGTTTGGATTTATAGCGGTAGCACGGACTCCGTACCATATACGAGCCTATAGGGTGTACACTGAGTGAGAGTCCTGAAAGTCGTCCGGTAGGCCCACAAGGCTTCTAATAGCTTGTTGTGCAATTCCCTTTCATTTTCATCCAGTGTTTTCTTCAAAATTTGTACCAGTGTCTTGTTTAAAGCTTCAGCCAGACCATTTGCTCTAGGATAGTAAATTGTAGAGTTTCTCCAATCTATCCCATGTCTTCTGACGAAATTATTGATTTTGGTACTTTTGAAAGCTGTCCCATTGTCAGAGATTATTCTTCACGGTACTCCAAATCTGTAGACGATTTGGCTTTTGAATTATTGAAGGATGTATTATGTCGTAACCTCACGTAACGGTACTGCCTCTTCTCATTTAGAGAAGTAATATGTTGCGGCAAGTATAAACCTGTGTCCTTTGGAAGATGGAGGGTCTATCGGACCTATTATGTTCGTGCCCTAACACTCGAATGCCCACGAGGCATCAGTTGGGTGTTGCACATTTGGAGGCTGGTGTAAGGCCACCCTATGCACTTGGCATTGGTGATATTTTCTGGTTGTATCCATGCAATCGCACATCATTGCTGGCCAATAATACCCAAGTCTTTTGATCTTTATTTTCATTTTTGGCCCTGATTGGTGAGCGCCAAACAATCTGGCATGTACTTCTTTGAGAATATTTTGTGCTTCGGCTCTGCTCAAACACCGTAGCCACATTTGGTCGAATGATCATCTGTAGAGAACAATTCCCACCAGGGCATAAGCCATGGCCCTTCTTACGATGTGGTGCGCCTCAGACTTGTCTTCTGGTGAATTTCCAGTGTGTAAATATTCTATTAATGGCTTACGCCAATCTTCGTTGATGTTTGCAACTGTGTTTATTGTTTCTTCTTTTCCAAGCTTGTCTAGAGTTTCAAAGCCATTTCAAGACAAGACACGTCTTCCTTGCACCTTGACTTTGATGGAATCTTCTAGGGAACATGCCATTTCTTTAGCAAGTTTTGCTAGAGTGTCGGCATGAGCATTATCTCCCCGAGGAATCCAGTAGAAAGTCACCTCTGGAATCTGCTCTAGGAGCTTCATTGTGTACTGATAGTATTATGCTAATCTTGGTTTCAGAATTCTGTATTGTCCGGCGACTTGCTGGATGACAAGTTGAGAGTCACCATAGATGGCAATGTTTGTTATATCCATTGAGATTTCCAATTCTAATCCGGTGATTAAAGCTTCATATTCTGCTTCATTGTTGGTGCACGGCTCTGTCAAGTTGTATAAGAACCTCATCATACCCTTATCTGCCATAATAAAGATCAAACCAATCCCTACTTTTCCTGGTATAATTGTGTCTGATCCTTTGTCTTTCCTAGCTGACGAAGCACCATTAAAGTAAATTTCCCAGTGATGCACACGAGAAAATTCTATTTGTAGTATTTGCCTGTTTGGTAACTCGTCGTTGAGAGAGGGCCCAACTGGCAGTTGGTGTGCAGCGAGAAACTCTGCTAGTATTTGTCTCTTGGTAGCACGAAAGGGAACAAAAGTTATATCAAATTGCAATAAGATCATTGACCATCTTGCTAAACGTCCGGAGAGTGTTGGTCTGGTCATCAAATATTGCAATGGATTAACTTACGAAATTAGGGTGATCTTATGAGAAAGCATCTAATGTGTAAGCTTATGTGCGGTGAAAATTGATGTCAGACAATGCTTCTCAATAGGTGGATACCTTATCTTCGTCAGTATTAGACGACGACTCAAGTAGTAGAGCACATTCTCTTTACCCTCCTCATTGACTTGGGCTAAGAGGGCTCCAAGAGAGTCATCCAAAGATGTGGTATAAAGTATTAATGGTTTTCCCAGGATAGGGGCTATCAAAACAGGAGGTGTCATTAAATATTATTTAACGTCCTCAAAGGCCCTGACATTTCTATTCCCAAATAAATTTGGCGTCCTTTTTAATTAATGTCGAGAAAGGCTGACACCTACCTGAGAAGTCTCAGATATGCCAACATCCCGTGGAAGGAACGTAGCTGTTTCAAGGTTTTAGGAGGAGGCTCAGATATGTCAACTTCCTCTAGAAGGAACGTAGCTGTTTCAAGGTTTTAGGGGAGGCATTTCCAAGATAGCTTTAATCTTATCTGGGTCGATCTTGATTCCCTAATGACAGGCAACAAATCCTAGAAATTTCCCAAAGGTAACGCCAAAGGGGCACTTTAAGGGATTCATTTTAAGGTCATATCGTCGTAACTGTTCAAACACTATCCTCAAATTGTACAAATAGTCTATTTTTAGTTTACTTTTGATGACAAAATCAACCACGTAGCATTCTACTTGATTGTGAATGAGGTCGTAAAAAATCTTCATCATTGCACGCTGATATATTGCTCCGACGTTCTTTAGGTTAAACGACATCAGTGTGTAGTAGAAAATTCCAATCGGTGTTCTAAAAGCTGTAAGCGCTGCATCCTCGAGAGCCATCTTGATTTGGTTATATCCATATGATCCATCCATGATGGAGAAAATCTTATCTGTTGAAGCGATATCCACCATCATCCTTGGTATAGGTAGTGGAAACTTGTCTTTTGGACATGCCTTGTTAAAATCTCTGAAGTCGACACAAATGTGGATCTGTCCATTTTTCTTCTTAACAGGCACAATATTGGCCAACCACAAGGGGTGTTGCTCTACTTTAACCAAGTTCTCATCTATCAACTTTTTCACTTCAACGATCACTTATTGTTCTATTTCGAGGCGCATTCTCCTAGAAGCCTGTTTTACTGGGGTTATACTCTTATCCACCCCAAGTTTATGGACTGCAACCTCTACTGACAGTCCTTGCATTTCATTGTAGCTCCACGCAAAGCAATCTTTGAATGTTGTTAATAGTTTGAATAATTCTGCAGATTCTTCATCATCAAGCAGGAACTTATAATTGTAGTCCGAGGTCGTTCTTTAGTCCCGAGTTTAATCTCTTTCAATTCATCACGGTGGATTTAATTTCTTCCTCAAATTCTTGCGAAGCATCTTCTATTGGTAGATCAGTAGAGTCATCCTCTATGTCGAGGCAATCCTCTTCTGACTCACCAGTAACAGCCATGCAAAATTTAGAATCATCGACAGGTCCGACTGTACCAAATCCGAGACCCTCTTTTGAGTTTGGTGTTTGACTCTTACTATTCCATAATTTTTCAAAAAGTTGAAATTTATCTTTTGGCATTCGTTTCGGTAAGTGTCCCTCTTGAATTAACTTTTGAACATAAGGCCAGAAGTAACCAAAAGGCAATTCCATTAATACATTAAAATCAACATCCAAATTTATATGTTTTTTAAGCTCAGTAGAGGTAGAAGCACAGTAAAATTTGATCAGATTTGAACCAACACTACGAACTTTCTTGACCTCTAAACTCTCAACCTTTTAAGGGAGAATCGGAGTAAGGGTCATAGTATTCACAAAGTGGTTTGTCCGATCATACATTGTTTCATATTCATTCTTCTATGTATCTTCTAGGGATATCTCGTATTGAGGTTTCATCTGCTTTGTTATCATTATTTCATCTTCAGAGTTGTCATCATCACCAATGTTGATGGTTGGCCTAGTCCATTCAATAACTAAATTGATCTTTCCTCGTTCGCATCCCCGACCTCGACCTCAGGTGCGTGAACTAGAAGAACCTCCACCACTCGTTGTAAGGGAGTGGTAGAAGGTTGTTGAAGCGGAGTTGTATAGCCTCCTCTTTGTGATTCTTCTGAATCTTCATCTTTGTTTGTGATAACTTCACAAGAGAAGATAGTTTTCTTTGGAGGCGCGTAGTAGGCAGCATCTTCATGGATACCAACTTCATGCACTGAAAATGGTTGTAGGTCGGCGCGTAGTAGGCAACATCTTCATGGATACCAACTTCATGCACTGAAAATGGTTGTAGATCTCCTTTGATGCAATTTTCTTGACCATCTTTGCGGTATTTAATGCACGATGTAGAGATGATGGAACCAGATTGTGCTCATGAATCCATGATCGTCCCAATAGAGCATTAAAATAGGTCTCGGCGTTGATGATATGAAATTTAGCGGTTGTTACGAGTTCTTCAACCTTCATAAGTAATGTAATTGATCCAATGGCTCTTTCTCCCCTTTGGTTGAATATTCTTAACATCATCTATCGGTCGTAAGCTTTTGAGCTTCAATATCCAAATAGGTCAATGTCCGTAGGCTCATCAAGTTAAGAGAAGCTCCAGGATCCACTAAAACCCTGGACAGCACAAATCTATCGATGGTGAAGGAGATGTAGAGTGGACGGTTGTGGTCGGCGGTACCGAGCAGTAAGTCTTCATCTATGAAGGTTACCTCTGACTGTTCTCTCAATGAGCAAACTTCATCTGAGGATGTGCTAGCCAACTGTGATAAGCAAATTTCTGGATCAAGCAAATCTGTAACCAGAGATGCTCTCATCTCCTTTGAGAGGATCAGAGCATCGTAGATGCTTAGTCGAGCAGACAAATTTCTAAGATGAGCTAGCACATTGTAGTATACTTTGTAGGTCCTCCAATTTAATCTTGATTATGTGGTTTTTCCCATTTTTGAGGTGAGGGTATCTCTTCTCGAGTCATTATATGTTTTCCCTTGTCTGTTGGAGCTGTTCTCGGAGGTAATACTTTTCCGCTCCTTAATTTGACTTCTGGGATTTCTTCTTCTTGAGATATCATTGTTGAATATTCTGGTGTCTTTTCAACCTCATTAGAAAGAGCTAAGTTGATGGCAAGCGATGCACTGTGATGCTCGAGAGTTGGCTCTTTGTTATCGGTGCTCTCGTAAGAAGTATTATTGATGTCTTCTATGGACTTGACAACGAGTTCATCAAACTCAAGTACGATTTGAGGATCATTTTGGGGATCGAGGTCAAAGCTAGATCAGTCACAATCAGTTACGTTATGACCAGAGATAGTTAAAACATAGCAAAAATAATAATAATAATATTCATAAAACCCCGGAGGGACAAAAATATAATCATACAAAGTTAAGGGTTCGAGAATTTTCTTCCCCAAATTTGAGACAACCAATCTAGTAGAGGCAGTCCCTATCCTACCCCCCGTGCTATCAATCTTGGCAGTGACACTTTTCTTCTTCTTGTTCTTTGTCCTTGATGATGACGGATCTCCTGGAAAAATCTTCATCTTCGGCTTGGTATGTTGCGGACTCTGAATAGAGGCTTGTTTAAATGCAGACTGAATCTTTTCTGTATCTTCTTGGATGATATACTCCATACCTCATTTCATTCTTCTTTGGTATTCATTGAAGCTTGCTTCGATGAATCATGTATTTGATTAGGGACCCTCTTGAGTTCATCCCAAGTTGTACTTCATCCATCTATTCCAACATACAGATCAATTAGGGAGATTGACTCAGCTGAAATCATGTTTATGGAACCTTTTTCATGTTCTCTCAAATACTCCTTCGGGATTGTTATATTCTCCTGCTTAAGGTTCTTCTCAAGCCAGTACTTAAAGATGAAACACTTGTCTATAGTGTGCCCAAGAAACTAGTGGTATGGGCAATAATTTGATTCATTCTTCTTATCCACCTCTTCGGGTTTCTTTGAATCAGGTAGTTTTTATTCTGGTTTTTTCATCAGATTTTAGAATATTTTAGGTACGACTTCATCCCTGAAGGAATACATAACTTTCTGTCGCTCAAACAGGGATATTCTTTTACTCGCTGTTCGAGGTGATCCCTCCTGAGGTGGCCGTTGGTTGGATTGACTGCTCTAACTCTGAGAGTACTGCGACAAAGACTGGTGATGCTCTTCTGCATCTATTTTTATCGGCTGCTTTCCTTTATCGATAGTTGTGACTACTCTTGATTTCTTTTCAAACACCCTTGTCACCTTAGCCTTTTCATGTGGCTCCATGTGCTTCATTTCTTGTTGAAAATTGTTGTTTGCTGAGTAGCTTCTCAAAGGATTTGATGGTGAGTCCCTGAAGCATGAAAGCTACTGGCCCATGAATACTTTTGAGTAGGATTTCAATTGCTTGATGTTCCTATAGCTGAGGTTCACATTTCATGCTAAGGTTTCTCCACCTCAAAATATAGTCTGTCAAGGTTTCTTTAGGCTTTTGCTTTTCCATCATGAGCTCTCCGATAGACACATGGTGTTGTGCGCCGGCAAATATTTTCAAAAACAGTTGTTCCAAATCAGAAAATGTCTTGACTGACCTGTTTGGTAAGTCAGCGTACCAGTTGAAAGCAATTCCTGGTAAGCTGCTGACAAACTATTGGCAGAGAAGAGCCTCACTATTTCTTGTGTTGCCACAAATGGCTCGGAAATGTGATATATGATGTCTGGGATTTCCAGTCCCATCAAATATCTTGAAGTTTGGGACCACAAAACCCTTAGGGAAAGGGACGGAATTGAACTCTTCCGGGTAAGCTCTACCCTTCAAAATTGATGCACCGCCCTTGGATTGGGCTAAGGCGTCCCGCACTTGTTCAACCATTTGTTTGAACTCCTTTTCTGGTATGACACTTGATGGAGAATCTTTCTTTGGTTGCTCATCTATGTTTGTTGATGTAGCCTCTCTTCTTTCATCTATAATGTGTATAATTTCTGGCTGATTAATCTCTGTAGAAGCTAATTGTGGTGCTTGTTATTGCCCCTGAATGGTGGCCATGACGGTCATAGCTGCAGTGATCTCTTCTATTCTTTTCTCCAGTGGGGTAACTTGCTCATCCCTTAAGAGGATAACCTTACACTGCTCATCTACGGCATTCTCTTCGGTGTGAGGTTGAGCCTCGCGCACAGATGTGGTAGCTCTGGTTTTGATCACATGGACATCCATGAAATCCTCCTCCAAGGAGCCATTGCAATCAAAATCTTCATTGTCACTATTGACGAAAACCCCGTGCTCTCGAGCTAACTCGGAAATCTCAATCCTGAGTTTCTCAACTTTTTCCTCAATTATCAATTCCTTGATTTCTTTAAGATCTGGAGGACCTTGATGGACATCCTCTACTTGTTCTTCCATCTCGCTGGCTATTGTTGCGATGATGTCAGATATTTCAGGCACTGATTTTACTTCCTGTCCTATAGGCTCATTGAACTGTATCGCTGCAGTGACCTTGGGTACCCATACCCTCTTCTTCTTGGATAATGATATCTTAGGACGGGATGTCTTAGTAGAGACATGGATATGTCGAGGGATGATATGCTCTCCGTGGTGTAGACCGGCTACAGTGTCAGGTAACCATCTTGTCTTTCTTTCCGGGATTGCAGGAATAACGGGTATGATCTTCGGACCCTGTCTCGACTTAATCGGTCAGCGACCTGCGGTCATGGTGGTGGTATGATCAGTGGTGACTATAGCAGTATGAACTCGGTTCCCCAAATGGAACCCGATGGGAATACAGGTAGGTGACTTTTCAGTCGACTTGTGAGACTTTCTAACAGACTTAAATCCATCAAAATTTTGTTTTTCATACGAGGGGAAATCGCATGTCCCACTCGCTTAAGTAATTCACTAACAGAACATCACTCCTTGGTAGCAAGCCTTCTGAAAATTGTGCTAACTTGAGTGGTAGGAGTGAACTTCCTTTCCTCCTCACTGTGTCCACGGAGTGATAGTAATGCGACAACAATCTTCCAGATACTCTCATATCCATCAGTATCCGTCAGAGGATATAATCTACTCCCTTGTAGGAGTGGATAAATTTCCGATAACACCTCTTCAATTCGATGAGGCTCCTCCTCAACAGCTGTGTTTTTAGGAGTTTGGGCTTTGATGGCCCTTCAAACTTCAATTGCGGTTCCTCCTTTGAGTCCGGGTCAGTGGTACAGTCCTTGAGCTTGACCCGATTTTAAACAAGGGTGGTGGGAAAGTTAATCCCTCAGTCAAATCTTCAACAATCATAATTTCCTTCCCCTTAGTAGCAGCATAGATAGCAGGTTAGGCGGGTGCCGTGATGGCAGTAGCTTTAGCCTTTTTGCAGGCAGGGCAGTCCTGAAGGCAGTTCAAGTTCAATTTTGTAGACAATTTTTTGCATTTTTGAAGCAACGATCTTCATTACCACGAATGGGGCTTTCTCGAGGATAACCTCGAGGTCTTCAAATCCATCTCCAAACTTGATGGTGGGAGAGACGTTACGTGCGCTGCGGTCCGTTGGTAGGTTGCAGGAAAAGGTCAGCATTGGGTAGGCCATTGCAGCGGGCTTTAAAACAAAAAGGCTTAGGGTTAGCTATTTGGCCAAAAACCTTGCAATCTTTAGTGCAAGCACTAAAAATAGAGGTTGATCTGTAGACCGGGTGGGTCTTAATTTACAGGTATTTTTAACATCTTTGTTTTAAAAAGGTGTAAAATTAATAAAAGAAAATTTTAAAGTGTGCGCAGCACAACATGATTTGGTTTAATTTACGAAATAGCAAATGAATTTTGGAAAGGAGATGTGAAGAAATTTTAGGACCCAGTGCGAGACCCAGTTAGTGGCAGAAAATGCCCAGGTGAAATTAGTCCACCGACACACCTATTAGGAATCCAACCCCATATAAAAATTTAAAGAGTTCTTAATGGCCTTCTGAACCACTCTCTTCAAAAATGGTTAAACAGCTAGTCCTGAAGTCCAAGGAGTTAAGCATACCTTCCCAAGATAGAAATGGGTAAAGTATGCCAACGGAAGAAGGGTAATTTGGTCCAAGAGGGACATGGACACATTACCGATGTGTGAAAATAATATTTCTTGATTTGAATGGAGAGAAAAGCACATCCCAACAGAGTCGCTAGAAGCTGTCGGTGCTATTTCGGGGTTGTATGGGAGTTGCCCGTAAGAAGCTGTCGGCTGCCGGAATTGAAATCATGTCGCCTGCTTCGGAAGGATGTTGAAGTATGAAATTAGACTGACCTCATATTTTTTATAGTTTAAAACGAAAGAGCACTGTACCTCAAATCTTGTATCTATCTCGAAGGATAAACACAAGACTTAAGGATGAGGCTCAATCAAATAAACTAAAGAAAGTAAGACATCTGTTTGGTCTGCGAAACCGTTGTATTTGCTCACAAATTTTCCTATTTAATATAAAAGATTAAATAGGGTTTATGTTAAGCTGGGTTCAAACATGCTTCCTATAATGGCAAGCTCTTATAGTTAATTACATCTTAAATGACCGAAATCACTTAAGAATACTCTCGATAAAAATCATGAAATATTATCTTCAAGGAATTTCAAAGGGTAGAACTCTTCAACGAAATTGGACCAGTAGGTGTGCAAAAAAGGAATGGTTAAAACTTGGGACATTTATTAAAGGATCCAAAGGAAGATGAAATAGGGGATGCCACAGATCCAAAGAAGAACCTTGGTGACTTCCCAAGCAATCCTAATGTTTGGCTTCAGTTTTGAGGAGAAATATTTAGGTGTTTCATCCTGCAAATTTTAGTAGTTAGGGCTTACATTTATGCTAACGATCACACAAATAGCCTGGAAGATGTGAGGATTTAGGTCGTGAAAAACGACAACCTCAGAATCTTAAGACGAGTTAGGGCTTATAATGTATAGTAGGGCAATGCAAAGGCTTAAAAATGATGTGAGGATTTACGTTGCATAAACAAGCAACCTCAAAGTCCTATGGCTTTGTTGTTTAAGTCTAAGGAAGGAAGACGTTGCATAAGAAAGCAACCTCAAAGTCCTATGGCTTTGTTGTTTAAGTCTAAGGAAGGAAGATTGGTTTAGCTGAGAAGACAGGTTTTGCTGTTGAAGATGACCGTGCTGTCTACCATGCTAGCTCCAAGCTCCTTGCCGCGACGAGTCTAAGTTATCTAGTGTGTCAAGTTATAATTTCACATCAGGTGGCCCTATGGTTGAAATTCTTTAAATTTTATGAGGGCATGTTAAAGTTGATTAGAGCGACACCGGTTAGGATCTTACGGTTCCCTCGTTCCGGCACCACTAATTTCTATTAGATTCACTTAGTCCAAATGAACTTACTAAACTCAATTTAATGAATTCCATAATTTCATTTAAACGTGGGAAGCCTCGTTAGCAACCGTAGGTTACCTCCTCTGAGGGATTCCCGATCATCTAGTAGAGACGTCTTAATTTAGTTGAAGTTGTAGTTTTATGTGTTGTTTGTGATTAAATTTTGAGTTGTTTTATATTTTGAAAGTCATGGCCGTGAGTTTTATCTTGGTTGATTTTAGTTTTGGTTTTGGTTATAGTTATGTGGATAACATGATAGTTTTAGTTTTCATGCAGCGTGACATCATTGTTTAGCATGCAAATTTGCAGGTATAAAAGTACAGTATGAAAGTACAAGAAAGATAACGCTGAAAACTGTAAAAGTGTATCTGACGAGTCTTCTCGTTCCACCACCTGAAATTTAAAATGCATGTTAAGGAAGTTTATGAAGAGCAGGAAAGGTAAAGTTTTGGTAATTTTCCTAACCCTTTGTCATATCTTGGCTGGTCCTTAGATGTTTAATTAAGGATGATGTTGCTAAGCAAAATATATTAAGTTTTGTAGATCTCCGAGGTGTCCAACAGATCTAGAGAAAGAAACAGGTTCATGCTACTCTCTCGCTGCCTGGTGGAAAATCCCGAGTTCCTTTATAACTTATTATGTTGCTCAATAATTCATCCTATAAATACCCTTAATGCTCTGTGAACATTAATGTCTCAATTATCTCTAAGAATAGGTTAATTATCATTTATCATTTAATTTGAAAATTATGTGAGTGAATTCGTTTGAAGGGGAAGTTAAGTAATTTGAACACTTAGCCAAATTTTTAATCCTAATTGGGCTTAGTGGTGTTCAAAGGATGTTTGATTTAATTATGTTTATTTCTCTAATCCTCTTTTAGTCAATTTTAATTTGGCCTAAGTCACCACTAAGCCCTTAAGACCTAGGTGAGTGTCTTAATTAGTTTTAGAAAAGGGTTAAACCTTAAATCATCATGATTAATGATTTGGATTTTATTTAAAAAATCAAAATAGGGGTATTAAATTAATTAATTATTAACTTCAAAAGTCATACCCCTAAGTCCACGATCATTTAATTTTAATAAACTTCCAAATTTTAATAATTTATGCATTTATTAACTTAATTAACAAAGTGAGATTGTTTTCTACTAATTGACCCTTGTGTTTCAAGTATCAAATAAATTGTTTGAGCTCAGAGGTTACTCATTCCCCACCTTGACTTAGTCGTAATGTTAATTAAGGCTAAATTTCCAAAATTACACATTTGCCCCTAAGGCTCTAACACTTCATAATTTGTCAAACTTAATTCAAATAACTTTAAAATTTTTATCCTACCTCATTCATTGGTCAATTAAGACATCAAAGGAAAAAAAAGTTATTTTTCAAAATTAAATTTAATTTATATAATTATTTAAAAGCAAAAATAGGATTTTTCAAAGAAAATTCCTAAATTGACCAAGGTAAATTACAATCCCTTGCAATTTTTATTGCAGGTAGACTTAGACCAGGGAAGCTTTTAAACCAAATTTTATGATTTTTTGAATTTTTTGTGATTTATTAGAATTATTTTAAGTTATGGGCTATTTAATCAAAATACAATATTTTAGGTGGTGAAAATTAAGTTTTGTATTTTTGAAAAATCTCCCTAAGGTCAGAGGACTCAGAAGATCAAATTTTATAATTTTTTGGTTTTTATTTGATTTATTGGAATTATTTTAGTGAAAAGTTATTTTTAGCCTTGAAAAATTATTTTTAAGTTTTGAAATTCAATATCTTTATTTAGAAAATCAGGAAAAATATTCTAATTATTCTTAAGTGATTAGGAAGCAATTTAGAACATTTTCATGAGTTTATTATTTTTTTGATTTTTATGAATTTTTAATAATTTAAATATTTAAAATAGGCTAAAAATCAAGTTTTTATTTTAAATATAATTTTATTTTTATAAACTATCCCTAATCACAGAGAACTAAAAAAACTAAGTTTCATAATTTTTTGAGTTTTATTTTGATTTTTTTAAAAATTATTTAAGTGTCAAAATCGGTATTTATCTTTGAAAATCAATTTAAGTTATCAAATGAACTCAAAATATTTTAAAATTTTTATGATGAGCTCTCTGAATCATAAATCATAGTGAAGATCAAAAATCAAGTCATTTAGATGTTGATATTTTCTAAAGTTAATTATTTTAGTAATTTAGTGTTTGTAAAATTTAAGAGTATTTTAAATGAATTGACCCATGAAACTATTTCCAAAGGCTTCTCTAGTCATGGAAGACCTTCAAAAAAATTTTTAAGATTTTCTAATCAATATCGTAATTTCCATGAATATTTTAAAGAAATTATGTGGAATAACTTGAAAAATATGGATCTCTGTATAGGAACCTCCTCTGATTTTGGAAAAATCAGAGGATATTTTTCTTGACAGAGGCTACAACATGCCAAAATTTCAAGGCAATGTGAAGTGCCAATATGAATGGAGAATCAAATGATTCAAAAGAGTGTTTAATTAATGAAAAATATAATAAGCATCAAATGGTCTTGAAACTTATTTCACATTGTTCTCCTTTGTTCACTGAGCAAGAGGGTATTTTTATTTTATTTTTGTGAATTGTCTACACAAAGTTATGAGTTTTCTAAGTTAAGGGTATTTAAATAAATAAAAAAAGCCCTATTTATCTATTTAAACTGTGCGTGCCGACTAGATCCCAGGCAAAATGCATGCGTGGCGGGCTCTGGTTGGACGCCGCCATCCACGTAGCTGTTGACTCGGCCAGCGGTTTCTGTCCCGAAGCGATGTCCGACGTCCGTTTGATACACGCTCGATCAAACGACTCCCCGTCATCGTTCCTGATAGAATGATCTCGTGACCGTCCACACTAAAACCCTAAGATCTCAGCCTAGACTCAACCAAATCACCTCAGGTTTGATCCTATGTACTCGTCTAAGTGAGACAAACATATCCATATAGTAATCATGCAATTAAATTAAGCCTAATTAAATAGAGAATCAAAATTGGCTCGGAATGAGGTGAGGTTTTATACCTTTGCTCTGAGAAGTGAAGCTTCAATCAGAGTGGTTCGACACGTTCGTTGGGGTCCAACGAGGCTTAGGATTGAGTCCCTGATCTTGGAGTAAGGCCTTAGTTGGAATTCAATCACGGCCGGATTTGGGTGTTGGTCTAGAGCCATGGTAGAGGCTCTGTGGAAGGGGGACTTTATGGGGTTTTGGCTTCTTTCACTGTTGTGAAGGTGTGGATGAAGTTAATTTGAGCTTGGTGGACTATAGAGGTGTATTGGGTTCTATCCTGGTTTCCGTCAAGGTTTCAAGCTCAAAATTGAGCTCTGACAATGGGAATTGGTGAGGGAGAATGGTTGGAATGCATTGAGGGGATCTTAGGGAAGCTCTGTATGATGTTTGGAGAGGCCTCTCTAAGAAAATTTTAGCACACCTCTCGTGGCCATGGAGGTGAGTTCTAATAAAAATGACCATAGGGTGGCTCTCAGGGCAAAAGCTTGGGTGCATTGTTGTGCTTAGGTGGAGGGCAGAGGACCTCCACGAATTTGTTTGGCTTAGATGGCCTCTAGGTTTGATTTGGGTGAGGTGTCATGGAGGTGGCTCTCGGTTTTGAGCTTTTCCGGCCACTAGGCTGGCCGGCTGGCCAGGGGGAGGTGGCTAGGAGCTTAGGGAACCCAGGGGAATATGTCACAGCAATTTAGTGTAATAATACCATATTTTGGTAAAGATATCTTAAGCACATTCATTTTTGGAAGTAATATCCCTTGATTTCGAGGACCTTTGGTCCATGGCTTGATTTAGGTGGTTTCATGGTGTGTGGGCTGGTCACTAAGTCTAACTAATGGTTGTTATGGAGTTAATTTGGTGACTTTATGGTGGTTAGGTCACATTTAGTGCATGGGTCCAAGTGGGTGCAAATGACCAAAACTTGGGTTTGGGCTAGGTTAGCCATGTAAATTGGCCCAAATAAATGTTACATTTTGTGTATATGATCATAATTAACAACTTTGGTCAAGAATGGAAGTGGTTTTGAGCTCAATTGAAAGGTCCATTTTAGGAATTTTGATTTTTAGTCAATTTGGTCATGTTGGGCAAGGCATGGGTCTAGCTTGGTTTAGCCTTGGGCTAAGTCTAAATTGATTATTGTAAATGGTCAATAGGGACCTCATGAAGAGTTTTCAACATGATTTGGATGCCAATTTGGGGGTTAAGGCAATCAATTGTATGAAATTTGGGGACTTAGCCAATTTGGGGCTAAATTTGGTAATTTTGGATTTAAGCCAAAGTCAAATGGATTTGAGGCTTCACCAAGGCCAATTGATGGTTGATTTTGATTTATAGGAGTTTTATGAAGATTTAATAAAACCAATTGGGGCCAATTGACTTGACTATAGGTTCAATTTTGTAAGATTAGGTTATATGGTCAAATTTGGGGTTTTGACCTAAATCAAAATTGGGCTCAAATCATGGGCCAATTAAGCTTGGATTTGGTTTGGCCATATTAAGAGTTAATTTGAGTTTAGGATCAGAATTGGGGCCAATTGAGATCAAATTTATGGACTTTTGAGTTGGATTTGGGGAAATTTGGGTCTTTAAAGGCAAAGTTGGGGATTTTTGTTTAAGATGGTCAAATTGGCAAAGTTTTGTCATGTGGTAGTTGAGAAAAATGAAATTGGGAACATTCGGGATTTATTGAGATTTTCTGGGAATTTTTGGGATTTTGGGAATTTTGGGCTATGGAGGGGTATTTTGGTAATTTGGGGGTGTTTTGGGGCAAAAGGCCAAGATGGGTATTTTTGATAGATTTGAGGTACCATCCATCACCAACAATCCATGGATCAATGGAAGCCTTATTTTGGGTCCTCTACATAGTGGTCTTAGCCAAACCATAGCCCTATGGCTGGTAGGTTTAGGGGTCCATCTACATGAGTATCCCAAAAAGATCAAGGGACCTCGGCTAGAAATTTGAGTTCAGAGTTATGAGTGATTGTGTGTGCAGATATATGTAGTGAGTGCCTCAGCTCCAGACCAACAGCCATAGTCAACTTTAAGGTTCAGTAGTCCTAAGGGTTACTCATCTTGAGTTTGCCCCATAGTGACCCCACCTACTAAGTATTTAGAGGTTGAGACCAAGATGTGGAACCTCAAGTTGAGTAAAGAAGATAGTAGAAATTCTAATGGTGAGGGTTCCATGTGTAGTTTTCTAAGAATAGTCAATAGTAAAATCTTATGGCTAGACTTTAGGCTACTAAAGAGGGAAAACTAAACCTCAACCAAAAATGAGGTCAACACTTCCCTATTGTGAAGGTACAACAGTTGAGTCATGTTACTTCTGATCATAATCCTATTTTGTTAACATTGGCTTTTACTGCAAATTCAACCTTCAATAGATTAAATTTCTTAATGTTTGAACTTCTCATGCTACTTTTCTTAATTTGGAGGCACAAGCCTGGAAATTTGATGGAGTCAGGACTCCTTGGTTTGTCTTGTGGCAATTGCATAAGAAAGTGGCAGCTCATCTCACTAAATGGAATTATCAAGTTTTTGGTAATGTTCATAAAAAAGTGAAGGATGCTTAGAATATTGTTGATTCCTTGGAAGCAGAACTTGACGTTTCCCCTCTTCTGATGGACACTGTTGCTCAAGCTCGTCTTGATCTTTTGGATGCTATTGCATTAGAAGAAAATTTGCTGAAACAGAAAGCTAATTACTCTTCCTTTGTTGCAGGGGATAACAAAACTAAATATTTTAATGCTACTCTTAAGCATAGAAGAAACATCAATAGCATTTTAAAATTTTAAAAAGCTGATGGGAGCACTTTAACTAATATGACTGCGATTGGTGATAGTGCTGTAGTTTTTTTCACTGACTTCTATGACGCTTCTTCTGATACTATGTCTGTTGATCCCACTTACATTCAAAGTGAGTATGATTATGCTAATAATCTAAATTTGGTTTACCCTCCTGATGAGCAAAAAATCTTGAATGCTTTCAAATCTATTTGCCCCAATAAAGCACTTGGACCTGATGGATTTTCTTCTGCTTTCTACATTAATGCTTGGGAGGTTAACATGATAGAGGTTATCCTTGATATCCAATTTTTTTTCCTTTAGAACAGTTCTGATAAATATTTCACCTCAGCTCTGATTGTTTTTATTCCAAAAGGCAATGATAATATCACTTAGGATAATTTTCACCCACTATCTCTCACCACTGTGATACCCAAAACTATGAGTAAGATTATTGTTAGTAGATTGCAGCCACATCTTACTCACATTATTACTGAACAACAGTCTGCTTTCATCAAGGGTAGGGACATCACTAACAATATCCTTTTAGCATAAAAAATGATTGAGGAGTTGGACAAAAACTGTGGGGCGGAAATATGGTCCTTAAATTGGATATAAAGAAAGCTTTTCATACTATTAGCTGGGACTTTATTCTCAACATTCTGCAAGCTAAAGGCTTTAAACAGGATTTCTACTCACTCATATAGAGATGGTTGTCCAATAACAGCTATAGTGTGATGGTTAACAGTGAAGCTCGTGGTTTCTTTTCTGCCAGTAGGGACATCAAGCAGAGAGAGCCTCTATCTCCCACTATTTTCATTATTGCTTTTGATTATCTATCCAGGCTTATTAATAAGTTGCAACATGAGCGTCGTTACCTTCAATTCTCTTATAAATCTAAAATTTTTGTGTGTCACCTTGCTTTTGCTAATGATGCCATCTTGTTTTTAAATGCTAGTAAGTGTTCCATTAAAGCTACCATGACCTTGCTAAAAGATTTCTAAAATACCTCTAGGATGATGTTCAATTTGACCAAGTGGTCTATGTACTTTGGAAACTCCTAACACCCTAGCTTGGGCTCCTAACTTCACTGGCTGTCGAATCCTTAAGCTCCCTATCAAGTATCTTGGTGTTAACATTCTCAGACGTAGAACCAAGCAAACTCAGATGGATGAGGTGATTAGCAAGGTTAAACTCAAGATTAATGATTGGAAAAATATTTCCTTTCTAACGGGGGTAGGCATAATTTATTGAAAAGTGTTCTTTGCATACTCCCTCTTTATATGATGCTGGTTCTCAAAACCAAAAAGAGCACTCAAAAGATTCTTGAAAATATTTTTAATATATTTTTTTTGCGAGGGAACTAGATCTACTAGAAATTGGACTACTTGGCACTATGCTTGTAAATCTCTTTCTACTAGCGGGCTCAGGTTTAGAACCTTGCAGCATACTATTGATATTAATATGTGTAAACTCTGGTTCAAATATTGGCAGGCAGAATCTTTATGGGCTAAATTTATGTAACATAAATATTTCAAAACATTACACCCTTCCTCTGTTAAATGTACAGTGGGGGATTCTAGAATTTGGAAAGCTATCATTGTTGCTCGTGATGTAGCTTCACATTTCATGTTTTGGGATATTGGTGATGGTAGCATTTCCTTTTGGAATGATGACTTGCGTCTTTCTACTTTTTCTAATTTGCCTACTCAAAATTATGATGTTAATTTGTTGGTCTAGGACTGTTGGATTAATGGTGATTAGAATCTTGATATGCTGAATTCCTTAGTTGGTGAAATTGCTCCAGCTATTGCTAGAATTTCTGTTAAATCTCAAGATATGAATTTTCCTTTATAGAAGAATCTTGCTAACTCATCTGTTACAAAATTGCTTTACTCAAATCTACACTCTTTTACTCCATGGAAATGACACGTGTATATTTGGCATAAACTCATTTCTCCATCGATTTCCTACTTCCTCTGGAGATACATTCATAAATTGCTTCTCCTTGATGATATTCTTAAGTTGAAAGGGCTAGAATTTGCCTCTTGTTGTTACAATTGTAAAAAAGATGTTGAATCAATAAATCGCTTATTTTTTTATGTCCTTTTGCTAAAGATGTCTGGAATATCATTGGGTGCTTCTTTGGTATCCATTGGCCCACTACCCTGAATTTCAAAATATTTATTAAAATATGGAAGGGATTTGAACCCTCTTTCAACAAGAACTTCTGTTTTCCTGTTATTGTATTATGGTTTATTTGGATGGCTAGAAATAGTCATAAGTATGAAACTATTGGTCATACCCCCTCTACCATTTCCATATTAGTTGTTGCTTACTTTAAAAAGGCTTAAAATTCCTTCTTTGGCAGGATGCCTCACCTACAGTGGCCAAGGGTAGGAAACCCATTTTGATTAAATGGGCACCACCCCTCATGGTTGTTTAAAGGTTAATGTTGTTGGGAGCTTTTCCAATGGCTATACTGGTATGGGAGGAATTATCAGAGATGCTACTGGCAGGTGTATTACTTACTTTGCGTCACTTTGTATTGCTAACTCCTCACTTGAAGCTGAAGCCTCTACGGTGCTTGCTACTCTTTAAATTTAAATGGCATTATGGTGGAAACTGATTCTGAATTCCTGCATAATATTGTTTTGGCTAAGATTAAGCCACCTTGGTATATCTTAGCATTGTTGAAAAGAATCAAGTTTATTATTGAAAGGTATCACCTCAATATTCTATTTTATTTTATTTATAGAGAAGAGAATCAATCTGCGCATTGGTTGGTTTAATGGAGGGTGGAAAATACCATTATTAGATATATACCTCGCTCATCCTTGCATAAACTTATTAAAAATGATTTGGATGCCCCTCATGTTTGATTTTGAGGTGTTGCCCCCTCTTTTGGGATTCTGTTTGCTCTTTCTTAGACTTGATTGGGTTAGTATGGTTATCTTATTTCTTCTTTACTTGAAGATGTCTCTCGAGCTTTTTATTGGCCAGCTACTTTGGGGTTTTAAGCTGGAAATCTTATTATTTATCGCTGTTTTGGCTCTGGGAGTTAGGTGCTGGATTTGGATTTATTTTGGAAACACTGTTCACTTTCATATTGAGCATTATTATTGTTATTATTCTTTATGCATTGGGTTTTGGACCCTAAAATTTGAGCTTAGAATGAAAGTTTGTGTTGGCATTTCTTGCTGGTTTGGACATGCTCTGCGATCTCAGCATTGCTTGGTCTGTTGTTATAACTTGATGTTTAGCTGCTGTTATGGGCTCTTTTTTGTCTTGCACTATGAACCATATTTTCTCTGACCTTATTCACTTTTACTCTATTATAGAGGCTACTCTGGATATATTTTTGAGTTTGGAGGCTATTATGGAGGCTATTTTGTTGGTTGGATATTTTTTGCTTATGGGCTAGATTGGGATACTGGCAGGATTTTGAATTTGCCGTACATTTTAATGGATTGTATAGTGATAACTTACTTTTGTAGGGGACCTTTTTGGCCTCAATTTGGTTGGCAACACAGTGAATAGTTTGTTCCATGTTGCACGCTTTATGCATTGCTACATTACGTTGGGCATTGAGGTTTTAATCATTGAGTTTCTTTACTTGGTTCTATTTTGGTGGCTATATGCACCACATCATTTTACTTATAGCTATGATGATAGCTTTGATGTCCCTGATGTCATTTTTCTGAATCTCTTTGAAAATTGGAGGCTCACGGTTTATGCTACTCATGTTTGGTTTCTTGGAAGGCGGTTTGATACTGTCTGTTGCTACATTGGCAGCGCATTTTTCTGTGGTGAAAGGAAGCTTTGGGCTTTGTTTCTCTGGACCATGACCTTATATTTTTATTTTGAGTCTTGTGGCTTCATTTTGGTTAGCATTATACTGACATGTGTTAGTTGTCACCTTTGGGGCACTAAGCTGGATTTGGTGACTTTGACATACTGTTTCATAATATGGCTTGTGATAGAATTTAGGGGGCGTTATGTTGAGCTGCTACAGAATAAGATCATGGTTTTCCTTTTATTGAATTTTTTGGTGTGGCCTGCTGCATTACAATTTGGAGATCATAGCACTGCGGTCCTTGTTGTTATGTTTCTGAATTTATTATATGGTTGGAAGCAATATGTTTCTGACTTGGGTCACAATTGTTACCGACAAACTCTATTGTTGGACTATTTGGACTGGTATCTTAATGCTTTACTACTATGTTATTTTTAACTATCCTAACAGGTATTGTTTCCATGTGATAAGCAGCCATTATCTTACACTGCTGCTGCTTCTCTTGACCTAATTTCTCTTAGTTTGGGAGACTTTTTCGTTTCAAAATGTTTTGGCCTTACATTTCACACAATATTTTTTTTGCTCTTTGTGTGCATGTTTACCTTTGGGATACATGTATTTTTGGATGAGATGTCTTTTTTGTACTTTTACTTTTTTTGTGTGGAGTTGTAATGTGGAGGGAGGAATCCTTAGGCTTTTTGTATTTTTTCCTTTATAGAAGGGCTCCTCCCTCTCTCTCCTTTTTGCTTTGATTAACGTATAAAGACCCACGAGTTGCTCTTTTAATATATATATATATATATATATATATGTGGGTGTTTATTTTCAAATATTTAAGTGTAATATTTTTTTATTTGTTGTTATTATTATTATTATTTATTCTTAACATGTGCGTGGTATATATATGTGAAAAAAGGTTTTGTGCACATAAATACTAATTGGGTAGTATGTATGTGAAACTCCATTTTTTATTTTATTTATTTTTTCGTTATGCTACAGCGAAGAAGAAGATAGAAGGGGGGGAGTGGGGGTGGGGTAAGGGAACCTACACGAAGCTTAACCAGAGGAGGTTTGCCGAAGGAGGTGTTTCCGGAGGGAGAGCGCCTCGCTTAATAAAGCTCGCCAGAGAGGAAGGTGAAGGTAGAGGTGGGAGGGGGCTGCTTAGTGAGGAGAGAGAATAGGGGTGTTTGCTTGGGTTTGGAGAAAAGTAGGGAGTGTCTTTTATGGATGGAGGATGGCTCTTATATAGTAGAGGGAGATAGCGAGAGAGAGAGAGGGAGAGGGAGAGAGGGGGAGGCGTGGGAAGCTTCAATCAGAGTGGTTCGACACGTTCGTTGGGGTCCAACGAGGCTTAGGATTGAGTCCCTGATCTTGGAGTAAGGCCTTAGTTGGAATTCAATCACGGCCGGATTTGGGTGTTGGTCTAGAGCCATGGTAGAGGCTCTGTGGAAGGGGGACTTTATGGGGTTTTGGCTTCTTTCACTGTTGTGAAGGTGTGGATGAAGTTAATTTGAGNTGATATAGTTTAATAGAATTTTTTTATTTATGTATAATAATAATAATAACATTAATAATAATAGTTATAATAGAAATAATAATAATAATAATAATAATAATATTATTATTATTATTATTATACTATTATTATATTATTATTTTATTATTATTATCATCTTCGTATTTTCTTCCGGATATGGTCTCATGGTGAAAGGAACGTCCCCCTATGTGAAATTGACGTTCTGAATATACTAGCTCAGTCTGTTTCATTATTCGGGGTCATTTGGACCACTTTTTTAGTGATTGAGCAAAAAAAGATAATTCATGTATTTAAAGCCCGCATGCGAAACCGTAGCACAACAAACGTCCTCCATAGGTGAAATCGTCGTTCAGGATGAAATCGTACGGTCTATTTCATCATCTGGAGTCGTTCGTACGACTTTCGTCGACGGTAATCTAAAAAATGCATCAAAATTAATTTTCCTTAAGGTTTTGGTTCGCGATCGATTGTTTTGGAAAATTATTTTAATTTTGATTAAATATAAAGAGTGCGGGTGATGTGAATTTTGGAGTTTACAAAAATTATGCAAGTTGTAGCTTTCTTGAGTGTATGGATGAACCATACAAACCAAGGTTGCCCTTGGCTTTGCGAACCCTAAGGGAACTTATCCTTTAGTCCGCACAAGTTGGTCCTAACCTTCCAAGAGTTGGAGGTTTATGACCAACCATATAGGGTTTCAAAGAGAGATAGGAAGTGGTTTGAATTTCTATGTAGGTGAGTTCCATCTCTAGTCTTCTAGGATAATTAAAGGGAAAGTCCTATGAATAGATCCTAAGCAATAAGAGAAAAGAAAGACCTCGCCAATACTCACAATAAGTGTGGTGTACTAACGAAGCACACCGCACGTATTAGTGTTGACCGAAGAAATCGATAAAACTAACACAAATTTTTGAAGTCAACTTACTTAGAACAAAAAAAAAATGATCAAAGAAGGTTTCTGTTGGGGAATATCTGGTGAACCTTCGATCGAAACCCAAGATTCAGAACTCTCATCGAGGATTAGAAGGTAGATTTCATACATTCAAATTTCAGGTGTATATTTTGGATTTGTGTCACATTTTGATTTATTTTTTGATTTAGTGCTGAAAAAAGACTAGGACGAAGGCCTATCCTTAATGTCGAGTGCTTTAATTTCAATTTCACTTTCAATTACAAATTTAATTTCAATTTTATGCCAAGAAAGGGAGTAGGGAGGCCTATCCCACATGTTGAGTGCTGAGAAGAGAGTAGTGTAGAGACCTATCCTAAATGCTAAGAGCTGAGAAGGGAGAAGGGTGGAAGCCTATCCGAAATGTTGAGATTGTTGAGAGTGGAGTAGAGTGGAGGCTATCCCGAATGCTGAGATTGCTGAGAAGAGTAGAGAAAATTTTGGAGGCCTACCCATAATACTGAGATTACTAGGAAGGGAGTAGGTCGAAGGCCTATCTCGAGTGTTGAGATTGCTGAGAAAGGAGTAGACCTATACCTACCTCAAATGCTGAGATTGCTAAGAAAGGAGTAGAGCCGATGCCTATCTTGAATGCTGAGTCCTGAGAAGGGAGTAGGACTGTGTCTATCCTAGATGTTGAGATTGCTGAGAAAGGAGTAGGACTGTGCCTATCCCAAATGTTGAGATAGCTAAGAAAGGAGTAGGACTGTACTTATCCTAAATGCTGAGATTGCTGAGAAAGGAGTAGAACTATGTCTATCTCAATTGCTGAGATTTTCTAAGAAGGGAGTAGGGTTGAAGCCTATCCTGAATGCTAAGATTACTGAGAAGGGAGTAGGACTGAAGCCTATCCCAAATGCTGACATTTTTTATAAAGGAGTAGGACTAGGCCTATCTGATGTAGTCATTTTTTTCTTTGTTGTGCGTTGTAAATATCACTCAATATTATAATACACACATGACAACACTAATAGTAAATATGCAGTTCCATCTCAATAAAATTAAATTTATTATAAGAAATTTAATCTTTTAAAATATCTAAGTTGTCAAACCCTATAATAATAACGTAAATATACGTATCACTCAAGTAATAAGGGTTATAACGTTAAACACAATATTCAAACTCTAAAACTTAAGTAAGAAAAATAAATGTAAATTAAATTTAATGTGCACTAAATGAAATGTAGTTAAAAGAGCTAAATTAACTAAACTAATTGCTAAACTTCAAAAGTAAACTTATAAAGACTAAACAAAGTTTTGAAACGAAGAGTTCAAAGTTAAGAAAGCCTCCTTCCCCTTTACAATGAGTTTATAGAGCGTGGAGAAATTAAAATAATTTAAAATACATATAAAATTTTATTGTGCAAAATATGAACAATCCTACTATTTACCCTCTGAGAGTGCATAAAGAAAATTGATTAATTCAGAGATTGGTCCCTAAATTCGTGGCTAGGTTGATAGGATAGTGGTTGTCACTCCAGAACCCTCTCTTCTCCCTTGCTTTTGTTTCATACTAAATATCTTAACTCTATAATTGACTTTCATTATTTAAGATATTTGCTTATATTTACCATAATATTTACAAACAAAAATATAGTTATTTAAAAGTTAAACTCTAATATCCATGGTCATATTAAATTAATTTTAAAGGTATAATTAATTAAGGACCATTAAAATTTAGTTTACTTCTTCTAAAGAAATTTTTTGTTCCTCCTAAACTTAAGTTTCTAAATAATAAGTAAAGTATTTAGTACAAAAAATTTGTAGGTGAAAGAAAATAGTAAATGCATAAAAATAAAACTAACCTGTAGAGGATTCTGAATATGAAACTTGGCTCTTGATATTTTGCAGGTGCTAACTTAAAAAGTACAAGCTTTAAAGCATTAAATTAAATAATATATAAATGGATTTTCTAAGTAAAGATAAATTAAAGACATAAACAGTAAACTAAAGCAACTAAAAAAGTTGAAAAATATAAGTCTACAATTTACTTTTACATATACCAGTTCAATAAGTCCACAAACTAAACACATAATTTTTTCCAGTTCTAAACATCAACAATAAAACATAAAAACAAATAACAACACATAAAAACAAACAAAACCTAAATTAATTTTACTCTTCATCATCCTCTTCTTTATCTTCTTGTTGCACATAAGACGTTAAGCTGGGGCAATGGCATATAGGAAACTCTTTTGTATGATCATCCCTAAAAAATATAATCATCGACTCTTCATGTGCAATGTCATGCTAGACTCTTTTCTGCTTATATAAATTGATTATAGGCATTTTTGGCTTCTATACTACCAATCTATTTTGCATTGCTATAAGATTTGATTGTTGAATCATTAATTGCTCCATAATATTTTCAAGTGAAACAAAGCTTGAAGTAGATGGTCTTATAGCTGATGTGGAGAGTCTATCATTAATTCCACTCCTATATCCAACAAATGATTCAAATTTATATACAGTGGTTTTTCCAATAGGTTTTAGTGGTTTCAACATTTCTTCATTTCTACCAAATTCTGCCTCTAATTTTTCACATAAAGTGAAATCAAGGTAGGATATCCTAAACCACTACCCATCCCACTTTTAGCAATGCTCTGAGCATTTTGCACAAAAAGAGCACCAATATCAATTGCTTTCGTTTATTGAATGCAAAAATTCAGCACTAGTCTTTCCTTAGTTACTTCACTTAGGTGATTAGTTGGAAGCAATTTCACAGAGATGAAGTAATTTCGTGCCTTCGATTGGACATTTAACATGAAAGTGAAGAAATTGAGTTTGTAATTATTTTTAATTTTCCATTCTCCTCTTCCACGGTGGAATAGACAATTACTTCATCCAGTATGAATCATTCACCATAAATGCAACATACTCACAATGAAATGCATTTCTTAGTCCATAAAGTTCATTGATTCTTCTTCAAGTAAATTCAACTTGCTTACCTCGAACATAAATATGATCATTGTTGTAACCCAAATGATGGCAGAAAATTCTCGAATCATAGGAACAATGGCTACTGCAGTGAAGTAGCATAAAGTTTCCCATTTCTCAGCAATAATAAGCTTTTCGTTCTATCCTCCTGGATTTGAAAATGCTCGCTCTTGAATCAACTGCCTCGAGCTGATTTATGTGTTATAATCATGCTGAGCTTTAAAATTAACAAATCTCCTTACATCAAAATCTCTCGTAGGCTTTCCTCCTTTTACTCTTAGACTCATAAGAATTTTTATATAAATTCAAATAAAATCCAAATAAATTCACAATATCTTAAATTAAACTCCAAAAGTAGGAACATTTGGTAAGAAGCTTTTCACCATGGGTTCTCTTTAAATTTCATCTAAAACTCTCAAATTTTTGGATTTCCAAAATTTATGGTAAGTCCATGGTGGAAATGAAAAATTTCTAAGTTAAAGTGAAGCTCTTACCAATAGAAGATGAAATTCAAATCTTTTAGGCTTTGAAATCTGCTCAAATCCACCAAATGTGAAGCCATAGGTTGAGTTTCGGCCTTGGTTTAGAGGTAGGAGAGAACTCAAGTAGTAAAAATGAACTTTTACATGGGTATTTTGCAGTTTTAAGTGAATTTGGCTATTTTAGGGAAACTGGCACCTCAGGCACCAACGAAAAAAATTTTTAGATTTTGATTTTCTTAGAAAATCTGTTGCGTGCTGCACCACATCAACCTCTAATTAACTTAATTAAACACTTATACTCATAATTAAATAATTTTATAACACATAATTTCACAAATAACATAAAACTCACATTTATATATAAAATCCAAATGATTACAAACTAACAGTTTTCAAGCCAACACATCTAATTCAACATTGAAATCAAGCCAACAAACTAACGCTGAAGTCTAAATATCAATCATTTAACACACAACACATATAAGGTTCTGCAATAAACGTAAATCAAATCTAATACAAACACATAACATATAAAAGCAATTATAAAGACAAATTTTGTACTAAAATAAGTTGAAACAACTTCTTCGCTTTCATCTTTCTGAATATTTCCCATGGATTGGTAGTTCACGTACAAGTTGGAAAAAGGTCGATGAGGAAGTTCATCCATCAAATCTTCTTCAACCTAATCATTTTTCTTAAGCATGAGCACCAAACCTTCTTCAATACTTTCAGTGTATTTGAAGTGTTCCTTCATCCTCCAATCTAGATGGTCAAGCATTTCACAATTTTTTTCAGTTGAATGTATAAGACTGTGTACCTCTTTTACCAACTTCTTAATCCTTTTCAAAAGTGCATTCAAATTAAATTAAGGCTGAATAGGCGATGAATTCTGAGATGAATGATCCATCAATATATTTGTAAGGTTCTCCTTCCCAATTCCTGTGTAGTTGCAATAAACTTCTGAGTGCTTCCAAGGGAGAAACACTTTTTCCCAACTTTCATATGGCACTTGCAATTGACTACACATCAGAAATATAGTAGATGGATGTCCCAATACATCGATCCATTGATGATTAAACTCAAAACAAACTTTACTTTTAAAGCAACAACATCAATAGGTCTTCCGGTTTTAATACAGCAATTCAAAATCACACTTTCCTTCATCACTTTACTGATTTTCATAGTAGGAAGTAGTTTTGAGGAAATAAAAAAGGGCCACGTCTTTGATGCAGAATTCAATAATGACGAAGAATAACTCACATATCTATCATCTCTGGTCTCCTAATTTGCATCTTCATCAATAAGGTATTGATAAAGTTCATCCATATTGTCTCTTGTAGGGAAATGATTCTCATAATGACAAATAAGAAAGCTTTCAATCATGAACACATCATTTATTCTCAAAGGAGTGAATTGTACCCACCTGCCTAAAAAATGGATGACTCCTTAGTTAATTCTAAGAAGATTAGCATAAAATTCTTTCACCACAGAAGCTACTACAGTGGCAGTGGTATTACAAAGCACTTCCCTATGTCTCTATGCAAAAATGTCCTCCACTCAAGTACTTTGTGTGCCAAATCCTTAATTCACAAAGCCTCGCTCCTTGATTAGTTTTTTCTTCACCAGAACTCGATCGTGTAACTTCATCACATTTAAACTGATGAAATTCTTCATGTTGAAAATTCCATAGGGTTTCTTTAGAGTGGGAAGCCATTTAATTTGAAAAATGGTGACTTTCCTTTCATTTTCTACTCTTAAATATCTTTAGGATTCAGTTTTTGGGAATTACTAGGAAAAAACCTCACAGAAGTGTCGCCGCCTTTTGAATAGTCCAAAGTCATTTCCGTAGCCGCAACACTTCTGGCGTCAACTCTCTCGAAATTGGTGCCTCAGGCACCAGTTCAGATTTCTGCACTATTTTGCTTTAAATTCAATTGACTCTTAAATTTTCCATATAAACCAGTAAATAAAGATGTTTTAATGTATTTTATTATTATGTAAGTTCCTCAAATAAACAAAATTCATACATAAAGCATAAATATATATAATACTAGATATAAAAATAGATAAACAACAGAAACAAACATAAATATGGGTTGCCTCTCACAAAGCACTTTGTTTAATGTCGTTGGTCCAACATTCTCAGTCTTTACTCTAGGTGACCCAACATTACAGTCTATTTAAGAACTAGACTTTGGCCATCAAAATATGGTTTCACTCTGTGTCCATTCACTTTAAATATTTGTCTAGTCTTGGGATCATCAAAATTAACAACTCCATAGGGATAGAATTTTACAACAGTGAATGGCTCTGTCCACCTAGACTTCAGTTTTCCAGGAAAAAAATTCAATCTATATTGTATAAAAAAAATTCTTGTCGAGGCTCAAATTCCTTTTTTATGATCTTTTGATCATGTAATTCTTTCATTCTCTCCTTATATATCCTAACATTATCATAATATTTATTTCTAATCTCTTCAAGCTCAATTAATTGTAATAATCTTCTCTCACTAGCATCTTTTAAATTAAAATTAAACTCCTTCATTGCCCAATATGCTTTATGCTCCAATTCTAATGGTAAGTGACAAGTCTTCCCAAAAATTAATTTATATGGGGACATTCCAATAAGTGTCTTATAAACTATCCTATAAGCTCATAATGTAATATCTAATCTAGCAGACCAATCAAATTTATTATGATCTACAGTTTTTTTTCTAAAATTCTCTTAATTTTATGATTAGAAACTTCTATTAGACGATTAGCCTCGGGATGATAAGCTGTTGCAATCATATGTGTAATATTATATTTTTCCATCAATTTTTCAATTCTGTAGTTCCATAAGCGAGATCCTACATCAGCAATGACTATACTCAACATTACATATATATACATATATATATATATATATATATATATATATATATATATATATATATATATTTCTAAATGAAGGTTCAAATGGTCGCATAAAATCTAATTACCGAACATCAAAGATTTCAACTTCAATGTAGAATTTAGAGGTATTTTATTTCTTTTTGAAATATTGCCTGCTCATTAAATCTACTCACATGTGTTAATATATATTAATATCTCTAATTAGAGTATGCCATTAAAATTCAAATTGTAAAATTTTGTGAGCAATTCTAATAACTCACTTTCAATAGTGGTATAATTATTTTGACCCTCATTGAGAGTTTTTTAGCATATTAAATAGCCATTAAAATTATTTTTCATATCTCTGCCTTAAAATGGCTCTAATTGCATAATCACTCGCATCACACATTAATTAGAATGGTTTATGAGCTAGTTGACATATTCATCTAAGAAGAAAAAAATATTTGTACCCAGCTAGTCTATCTCACATCTAGTCCAAAAAGGGTAAAAAAAGTGATCTTTTATAGTGGTTGAATTTAATTTTCTATAATCTATGTATATTCACCATCCAGTGACTTACCTTGTTGGTGTTAATTCATTGTTCTCATTTGTCACTACAATCATAGCCCTTTCTTAGGAACACAGTGAATTGAACTCACCCTAGCACAGTTTGAATTAGGATATATTATTCCCACATCTAACCATTTAAAAATCTCTTTCTTGACAACTTCTTTTAGAATAGGGTTTAATCTCCTTTGAGGATTAACTTTTTTCTTCATGATATTCATCTAATAAAATTTTGTGCATACAAATTGAAGGATTGATTCCTTTAAAATAAACTAGTGTTCATCCAAAGGCTTTCATATATCTTCTTAAAGTTTCCAACAACTTTTGTTCTTGTATTTTAGTTAATTCTGAGGATACGATAACAGGTAATGTGGATAAATCTCCTAAAAAGACATATTTTAAATGTGTAGGAAGTGTTTACATTTCTAATTTCAAAGGTTTCTAAATCAATGAAATCAAACTTTTATTATTCTCTGTAGGATCTAACAATTCAAATTGTTCTTAAGATAATCTAATTTTCATTACTCACTTCCAGAGATTCATCTTAAATTATATCCTAATTCTCATACTTTAAATATTCTTGTTCTGTTTTCTTTTCAAATGTATTCATGAAATATTCATTGCTTAAATAGTTACTAATTTCCATTCTAATGCATTTATCCTTTCTTAATTTTGTTGGATATCTCATTGACTTTGCAATATTAAATGTGACCTCTTAATCGGTAACTCTCATCATCAATTGTCCTTTATGCACATCTATCAAAGCTCTTCCAGTGGCAAGAAATGGTCATCCCAAAATGATAGGAATTTCTTTATCTTCCTCCATATCTAACACAATAAAATTTACATGAAATATAAATTTATCAACCTTTACCAAAACATCTTATATAACTCCTTTAAGATAGATAATCAAATGATCAACTAATCGAAGAATTAGAGTAGTTGGTGAAATTCCTTCTTAACCTAACCTTCTGAAGATTGATAGAGGCATACGATTAATACTGCACCTAAATCACATAAAGCTTTTCCAAAAATCTTTCGCTAGTAGCACAATGAATAGTAAAACTACCAGGGTCTTTAAGCTTTTCAGAAACCTTTTTCTGAATTATAGTGCTATACTGCTCACTCAATGTAACTATCTCATTATCTATAAACTATCTTTTTAATTAAGTATATCCTTCATAAACTTCACAAAGCTTGGCATTTGTTCTAGGGCTTCAACAAATGAAATTTTTATTGTAAATTTCCTCAATATTTCAAAAAATTTTGTAATTTGGTTATCATTATTTTTTTATTTCAATCTCTGAGGAAATGGAGGTGGTTGTCTTAGTATAATAATTTTCATTAGTTTGCAAGGATATTTTGAATCAAAATGAAAATCTTCATTAGATTTTTCATTTTCCACCTCTTCTTTCAACTTCAACTCCTTTTTGAACTTTTCTTTCCAATTCTTATCCACTTCTCAACTGAATAGCCTTAATTTGCTCTTTTTTCTGATCTTTAGGATTAACTTCAACATTACAAGGAAATGTTCCTAGAGGTCTATTACTAAGTTCAGTAGTAAAACATCCCAATTTATTTTATAGGTTTCTAATTGCAGCTCATTGACATTGTATTTGACTTCCTATTTGCAATATTAATTCTTCCATTGATAATATGTTCTCTTTACTCTGCAAATAGCTATTAAAACCTTGAGGGTAATAAGGTTTGTAGTTTGAATTCCATTGATGGATGGAGTTTCGCAATGAGTTTGCAACATTCTTCCCTCATTGTGGACTTACAACATTAGAGTTATTGTTACTCCAACTGAAATTGGGGTGATTTTTCTAACTAGGAATATAATAATTGGATTAAGGATTATTAGATCAGTTATTTATTACATTTAAAGTCTCATAAGAAGATTGAGATTCAATAATTTTCCCAATGAATTTTCCTCAAGCAAAGTAAGTGTCTGAGAAAAATTCATTCCCTTTTGATCTAACTTCTTTGATATTTCAGCAATTTGAGCAGGCAACATAGATATTACATCATAATCATGAATAATAGCTACTCTTTTTGGATTTACCCTCTCAGAGGGATATTAAAACTTATTAGTAGTCATCTCTTCAATTAAAGAATATGCCTTATCAAATGGTTTCAACATTAATGATCCACCAGCAACGACATCAATTATTGATCTAAGAGATCCAACCAAACCACTATAGAAAGTTTAAACTATTAACCAATCTGATAATGCATGGTGTGGACACTTTCTAAGAAGATCCTTAAATCTTTCTCAAGCTTCAAAAATTGATTCCCCTTCAAACTGACAAAATGATGTAACATCATTTTTAAGCGTAACAAATTTTGATGGTAGGAAATATTTAGATAAAAAATTTTGGTGACAAGCCTCCCCAAGTTCTAATAGATCTAGGTGATAACAAGGCTAACCACATCTTAGTTTTATCCCTTAATAAAAAATTAAAAAAATTGTAAGTCCAACAACATCATTCGACACTCCATCATATTTAAATGTAGTACACAATTGTAGAAAATTAGCAAGGTGTAAGTAGAGATCTTCATTCGGTGTTCCCCAATACTTATTATTTATTATCATTTGGATAAAAGCAGGTTTAAGCTCAAATGAATTGACAACTACAGTAGGGTTTTGTATACTCAAATGAATTTCATCTGCTACAGGATTAACATAATCTCTTAAAGGTCTCTAATGTTGTTCATTTTCATCTCCAGAATTATTTATATTGCAAGCCATTTTGTTCAAATTATCTATCTCTTTTTGTTGTTTTGAAATTTTTCTAATTGTTCTTTCTAACTCCAAATTGTAAGTTATTAAACCTACTAATCTTAAACAACACATACACTAACAAAATAAGCAATAAAAATAAGCAAACAATCTAAAGTACAAAAAATATTTAATTAAATTACATAGAGTTTTGTTGTTCAAATAAAATGCTCTTGATTACAAATTAATTTACTTTTACTCCTTAGCAACAGTAACAAAAAATTGATGCGGTGGTTTATTTGTGTGATGTGCATTGTAATTATCTTTCAATATTGCAATACACACACGACAACACTAATAGTAAATATGCAGTTCAATCTCAATAAAAATAAATTCAGTATAAGTAATTTAATCTTTTTTAAAACCTCTTAGCTACCAAATCCTGTAATAATAATGCAAGTATACGTAATACACAAATAATAAAGGGCTCTAATGGAGTCCTAAGTATGGATCCCACAGGGAGTTCGAAATTCATATGCTTATAACGTCAAACAAAATATTCAAACTATAAAACTTAAGCAAGCAAAAAAAATCTAAAATAAATTTAATCTGCGCTAAATGAAATGCAGTGAAAAGAACTAAGTTAACTAAATTAACTAATAAACTTCATAAGTAAACTTATAAAGACTCAACAATGTTTCGAAATGAAGAGTTCAAATTTAAGAAAACATCCTTCCCCTTTACAATGAGTTTATGGAGTGTGAAGAAATTAAAATCATTTAAAATACATATAAAATTGTATTGTACTAAATAGGAGCAATCTTATTCTTTACCCTCTGAGAGTGCATAAAGAACATTGACTAATCCATAATTTGATCCACAAATCCGTGGTTAGGTTGAAAGGATACTGGATGTCGCTCTAGAGCTCTCACTTCTCCCTCGCTTGAGGGCTAACAAACTTTCTTTAGTTTCCAAGCAACTGGACCAAATTAGGGATTTTAATTTGCCACCTTAAAATCTTTAATTCTACTCACATCAAAGTATACTTCCTATTTATTTGCACGCAACCCCATGGATTTCATTCTCACACATGAAATTGAATGTGACTTTATATTATTGTACAATGCATAGCCCTTTCGGATCATATGTTTGTCAATAAATTTTAACCTTTCAAATTGCCAAATCAAAAACCAAATGAAGATCAAAGTTTGAATTATCACAATTTTTTGACAATTAAAACTTACAAAACAAAATAAATGCTTCACAAAGTTATATCTCATTGTAGGGAGAAAGATAAAGAAGACTACTCAGAATTGATGAGAAGGATACAACAAAACATGGATTTCATATATAAAAATAACTTTATAAAACAAAGAAAGAAAATAACTCAACTTATCTCACACTCTTTCCCAAGCAAGTTCATGGAAGTTTCTGTTAAGTACTTTCTCATTTTTTAATCAGACTCAATTCTGTTTTAGAAGTGTAATGAAGAAGAAATCTCTCACCTTCCCTCCCCTCTTACAACTTTAGAAGAAAATTCTCTCTTATCCAAAACTTCTCTCTCACTACAAAAACTTTCTCTCAATCTCACACCCCCTCTCTTCTCTAAACTTCTCTCCTTTTTAAATAGGATCAACCTTCTTTCAAAGGGAATTAGGAATTTCCTCCAATTTTTCCCACAAAAGTCACAGTTCTTAACACCAACAGACAAGAACCTTCATCCAAGAGACATATCTCTTCATTAAAGAGCCTTACAAAGTATCTAAATTCATTGAATCACTCTATGGGACATTTGAATTTTTTGGAGCCTTCAAAAATAGCTCAAAAATAGTCACAAACCACATTACTCCTTAATTCATCTCGGGCAATTCTGGTTCCTCTGGCGCCAGCCTAATGAAGTGCATGTTGTTCTCTGGATTCTGGTGCTTCTAGCGGCACTTCTAGCACTTATGGCACCACTTCTCCATAAAATAGTATCTCTGGCGCCAAATCTCTAGAAAATGGAGACTTTGACATCAGGATCATGAAAATCTCCATTTTTTGGCTCCTTATTTCCTCCTTTTTGCTACTTTTCTCTTAATGCCTAAAATTGATATACCTGTAACAAATACATGAAAATACCCTTCTGTAAATTGTAATATAAAAAAATAAGCATAAAAGAACATTATTTTTGGTGTATCACTATCCCAAATGCTGAGATTGCTGATAAAGGAGTAGGAATATGCCTATCCAAATGCTGAGATTGTTGAGAAGAAAGTATGGTGGAGGCTTATCTCGAATGCTAAGATTACTAAGAAAGAAGTAGGACTAAAGCCTATTCCAAATGCTGAGATTACTGAGATAGCAATAGAATTGAAGCCTATAGTGAATGTTGGGATGGTGAGAAGGAGTAGGTATGAGGCTTATCCCAAATACTGAGATTCTGTGAAAATAGAGACTTCATGAATGCAGAGATTTTGCAAATTTGTTGAGATTCATATAGATTTTTGCTGATATCTATAAGGAATTTTGTTGAGATTTATTTTATGCACACATCATGAAAAGAATATGAAGAATTTTGTTAAGTTTTTTTTGTTCAGGGATCTTGAAAATTTTGCAGAGATTCGTGAGTGCAGAGATTTCAAAAAAAAATTTGCTGAGATTTATAAGGAATTTTGCTGAGATTCAGTTTATGTGGAGATTATGAAAACTTTTCTTAGATTTTTTTGTGTGGAGATCATAGAAATTTTTATGAAGTGCTGAGAATGTCTGCAGAAGTTCATCCAGTGCTGGATTTTATTGAATTGTCTGTGCATAAAATTATAAAAATTTATGAGGTACATAGTTTTTTTTTAACGTTAAATTTTTTTTAGTTTGATGCTGAGTTTTATTTTGTTGCATTAGTTTTAGGATTTGGAGTCACTTTTAGACATGCGTGGCATCTGAGCTTCTAAGAACGAGTCTTCGCCTCAAAAACATCACGAGGCATAGTACTACTTGAAGTATTGTCCCCTGACTAAAGGAAAGTGTTTAGAGACTAACCCACTCTTTAAGGTGATATCAGATTTCTAATCTTTCAAGTACCTATAAATATATGTTATGCTATGTTGAACTTACTTTTGGTTGAGGTTTAGTCTTTCCTCCTTAGTATCCTAGGGTTTTTTCATAGGACTTTCATGTTAACTATTCCCAGAGGACTAGAAAAAGAACCCTCACCATCAGAAACTCTAAACTCTTCTTTGCTCAACTTTTAGTTCCACATATTGGTCCTAACCTCTAGCACTTATTAGGTAGGGTCAATATGGTGGAGCTCAAGGAGAGTCCCCATAGGATTACTTGGTCTTAGGGTTAACTCTTTGGTGGTGTGGTCTTGTTTGGTCTCACACACACACTTGCATAATACACTTCCACTCACAACCTTAAAACCAAACCTACTTAAATTTGATCCCTTAACCCTTTAAAAGACTCATGTACATGGTTCACTAGACCCGCTAGCCCTAAGCCAGGGTTTAGCTAAGACAAGTACATGTACGCCCCAAAGTAGAGAAATCTATTGGTCCATGGCTCAAGTGGAGTGATTGACACCTCAATTTTACCAAAATACACCACTTAGCCTTTTACCCCCCAAGTATATACAAATTACAAAACTACTCTTGAAACCCCAAAAAATGGCTGAAATTTTAAAAATTACCCAAAATACCCAATTTTTTCCAAAAATTATCTTACACTATTTGAAACCAACCAAAATGACCAAAACACCCCTAAATTTTCAAAGTTACCAAAATACCCCTAATTTTCTGAAAATTACCAAAAATACCCTTGGTGATCCAAATTGTCCTAAAACCTTCAAAATTATTTCAAATGTTACCAAAATCAACTTGGACCACTCGGTTGAGCTCAATTTGACCAATTTGACTTATTTTGACCAAAAGCCCCAAATTTCCCTTAAAAGGCCCAATTGCCCCAATTCACCGCCAATGTCCACCAATTTGATCCCAATCTTCCCCAATTTAAAGTATAAACTTATATACATCTTTTCCAAACTTTATTGAAACGAAATCCATGCCTAATTGACCCACATTTGAATCTAATTTCAACCTAGATAAAAAAGCCCCAATTTGACCCCAAGCCAAAATTTCACCAAATTGAGCCCCCCAAAACTATCCAATTGCCCCAATTTTGAATCATAAAATCTTTACAACATTTTCCCACATCAAATTGAATTGGCTTTGGTTAAGCATTAATTTCACTCAAAAATCAAATTGGACAAAAACCCCCAATTTTGCCCCAAATCCGCCATGTCCGTAAATTCCACCAAACTGAACTCCATAAACCTAAAATTTCCACCCAATTGATGTCCAAAACTCTTGATGATAGTCAACCAAATCAATTTGAACATCCAATTGAAGCTCTTATGCCCTCCACCTAAGAAATTATTTGCACCTATCAATTGGCCTTGGCGACCACCTCAAGCTCCTCTATTTAAACACCCCCTTCACAGCCAAATAGGAGAGTGCTTGAAACTTATGGGAAACTCTGCCAAAATCTGACCAGAGCTTCTCCAAACTTTCTTAAGTGCAATCCCCCAACTCTCATCCACTTACAGCCACAAGTTAGAGCAAATTTCATGACTAAAATTTTCTCTAAAGTAGGACACTTTCTGTCACAGCTCCACAGTGCACAAAAGTCCAATTATTCTTGCACACACCATCTCAAGAGTGAAAGACATTGATCCCCCACAAAAGCTCCATCATAGAGAGCCTCTAGCCTAGACCAACGCCTTAAAATGGCTTTGGTAGAAATCATACCTAGACAATTTATCATAGCCCAGAAGCTCATCCAAAAGTTCTCTGGACTCCTTTGAAGCTTCTCCAACCATCTGACTGAGGCCACCCCTCTCAGACAAAGGTATTCAACTCTCAACCTAAACCGAGTTTAATTTGATTCTCCATGCATATAGACTATATTTCATACCGTATAAATTGTTTTCATGTGTTCTTCTTGAGTAGAAGAAGGTGTAGGAACAAACCCTATGTGATTTACTTGAGTGTAGCTCAATATCTTAAGGTTTTAGTGTGGATGAATTAAGGTTTAGGTCAGTTGAGGATGATGAACAGATGTCGTCCGATCGTACGTGTATAATTTGAATGGTTGAGATCATGTTGGAAGAAGGAATGGAACACATATTGTGAGTTGACATGGCGACTAAGTGGCTGGCGGTGCCGAATCAAAGGGCACCGCGTGTAAAGCTCGACGCGCCGTAGGTTGCGCTCGTGTTGACTAGGATAAGTAGAAAATTAGTGATTTTATGATTTAATTAAATTCCAGATTTTAGAAAATTCATAACTTTGCATAGAAAAATCATAAAAAAAAATTCTCTTGCTCAGTGAATAGATTAAATATTTCTTACCATAACTTGAGATTTTTAGGTTTTTTCCTCATGACAGAGGAGATGCTCTCTAATTTTCCAAAGTCAAAGGGCATCGCTATGTTTGTTACCATAATTTTCAAGGTTGAAGGGCTATTTTGTTTTAATATGATTATATAAATTAAAATATCACTTGAAACATTATGAGATAAATTTTAGTAGGTTTTCTTATGTCAGAAGAGCTTAGGAAAAGTGTCATGATTATTGAATAATTTTGTACATTTTTATAGCTAATTAAATGTTTATAATTGCATTATTTTATTTAAGTTAAATATTAATTAAAATTTCTTAAAATCGATTTCAAATTGTGTAGAACACTCATGTTGGCTCACTGTCAAAATTTAAAAATTAAGATTAAGTTAGAGTACTAAAGTTGACTTATCAGAAAAATTGTATTTTGGTACAAAAATAATTATATTCAATTAAATATACTTAGGGAAATTATGAAAAGTGATTTTGTGAGTTCCTCGTGATCATGGGAACTTAGGACAAATAAAATTTATTTTGGAGAAAACACTTCATATTTGAACTATATTTTAAAATTATAAAAAATTAAAATAATTAAAATTCTCAAAAATACTAATGTGGTTCAAAATATGCCTAATTACTTATGACTCGTNCTGAAACTTCATATTTGAAGTATATTTTAAAATTATAAAAATTAAAATAATTAAAATTCTCAAAAATACTAATGTGGTTCAAAATATGCCTAATTACTTATGACTCGTTAAAATATTTTTCCTAATTTTTTCTAAATTAAAACAAAATTTTTAAATGCTTAAAATTTTATTTTTTTATTTGCCCATTAAAATAATTATAATAAATAAATTAAAAATCATAAAAATATAAAATTCATTTATCTCAATTATCTAGACTTAGATATATTTAAGAAAAAAATAATAAATAATTTTTATAATTTATAATTTAGTTTTCTATTTAAATAAATCACTAAAAATAAATAAATAATTATAAAATTAAATTAAAATTTAATAAAAAATCATCAAATTTTTCTAAAGTGTTTCTTTAACCAAGGTGAACCTCTAATATTTTTCTCATAAACAAAAATTTTAGTTTGGTTGATTAAAAAAATTTATCTTGGCAATCCTTTTTTCTAAGTTAAAATAATTATTTAAAATAAATTAAATTTTGAAACACCAAATCTTCACCTCTAACGTTTTAATGGCCCCATGGGTAGGGCACTCTAAAATTTTCATAGTCATTTGAATTATGCTTAATGAGTTATGGAATGGAGAGCCCCGAGGGCAAAATTTTGATTTTAGACTTTTGTGTCTTAATCAAAATTTAGGATCAACTAAAGGGAAAAATGGATTATTTTGATCTTAATAAGTACTTTTGGATGATTGAAACATAATGGGTTGAAAGGTAGAAACTAATTTGCCACCTTTCAATGATAAGAGTAAAATTTTATTTTTCTAAATTATCAAGATTTGAAATTTAATCAAAATNTAGTACTTTTGGATGATTGAAACATAATGGGTTGAAAGGTAGAAACTAGTTTGCCACCTTTCAATGATAAGAGTAAAATTTTATTTTTCTAAATTATCAAGATTTGAAATTTAATCAAAATCAAATGATTCTGAAGTGATGGGCTTAAGGTGGGAAGATGATGATTCACTTATTTTAAGCCCACAATTGATGATGATATTATATTTTAATAAGGATATGTATCACATAAATTAAAGTTTAAATAATTACACATTCTCCCATTGAGATTATTAAAGGTTTGGTAGTGCTTTAGGACTCATATTTATACTTGTTTGATGGGATTTAGAAGAGGGTAATATGACTAATGGTAAACACTTCTAAACGATACATGCCCAACTTTAGTGTTTGGTAACAAATCATTAATTACTTAAGCTTTCCTTAGGGGCCTTCACCTACATAACTCTTAAATGAAATATCAACTGATTAAATGAGTACCTTGCCCTTGGGATAAATAAAATGTCAAAGTTCACCGACCAACGGGGCAACTTTTTTAGCTTGCCCTTGGATGATTAATTAAATAATACGATAAGTTCAAAATGAACTCGAAATGTTTCAAGGGATCTTTAAAGCAGTTCAGGGTCATTCCCCGAACACTTTGGAATCTCTTGAATATTTTGAAGGCAAATTGAACTTATTACATTTTGTTCTAAAAGCATCCACTAAGATCTTTCAGGACTCAATAAGTCATAGTTTGGGGTCTTTTAGATACACCCTCATCTACCCGTCCAATTTGTTTAAATTCTTGCAAAGGTTATATACATGCTACAAAAGCTAACGTTTTAGTGGGAATGATTACAAGATAACGGGTACACTTTTATAGTGTTATTTAATTTTTACAATTTTATTTTTTGCAATCTACTTTTGTTTGCAAAATATTTTAACTTCTTGGTTGTGCACTTCACTTTACTTGCAAAAATCAAAGCAACCATTTTCAAAAATTAGTCAACTTTAAAGGAGATAAAAATTCAAACTAGTGGATAGATTAACAAATTGTTTCAAAGGTAACCATAAATCCTTTGAAATGTCACTAAATTTAAAACATTCTTTTGAATTTACAAGAGTCCCTCAAAGTAGGTAACCCACAGTTGCTAACTAGATCACCCTTGTTTAAATAAGTGTAACATCTTGTTTAAGCTAAGAAAATTCAAAAGAAAATAGTGATACTGGAATAAGGGAACCTTGGGATTCTAACCAGTGCACTCTAATCAACTTTAACCCCCCATAATTGAACTTTGAACTTATCATTTAAACCTTTAAACCTTATACTTTAGGATTGTTACTTCGTCGAGGAGCCTGGAATTAACTTTGTGGGTAGAAATCTGCAACAGCATGAGCATCTGTAATAGCACATCTTTTTCTAGGTTTAAACAACAAGCCATAGGACTTCAAGGTTGTCTGCCTAGTGTGACATAAAACCTCAACTCATCTTGAGGCCTTTGCATAATCATGTTGTGTAATATAAGCCCTAACTCGTTCTAGGATTTTGAGGTTGCCATTCATCATGACCTAAATCCTCACATCTTTCAGGTTATTTGTTCGACCGTCTAGCATAAATGTAAGCCCTAATTAATAAACTTGGTAGGATGTAACATTTAAATAATTCTTATTTTTCAAATTGAAACTGAATAATAGGATAACTTGGGAAGTCATCGAGGTTCTTCTTAGGATCTGTGACAGCCCCTAGTTTTTCATCTTTTGGATTCTATAGCAATGTTCCAAGTTTAAGCCATTTCTCTTTCACACCTCTTCATCGAATCTTTTGAAATGTCCGATCCCTTTGAATTCTTGAAGACAATATCCCTTGATTTTTATCGTGAGTTTTCTTTGGTGACTTCAGCTATCTAAGATGTAATTAAATATAGTGGCTTGCCCTTTAAGGAAAATTTTAAGAATCCAGCTTATTAAAAAACTTATTTAATTTTTCATATTAAACAGGAGAACTTGTCGGTAAACATAAAAAATAGTTTTTGGAGAATTAAAGAGATGTCATAAATTTTTTAGTTTATTTGATTGAGTCTCACCAGTAAGTAGTGTGTCTACCCTTCGGGATAGAGGCATTGCTTGTAGTGTTAGGCTCATATATTTAAACTACCGAGGATATGAGATCAGTTTTCTTTCATATTCTCAAAATTTAAAGTACTAATTTTTACAAATTATATATATATATATAAAGTAAATCAAACATCTTTTAAAACGGGCGTCGGAGTATCAGTTCTGACAACCAACAACTTTCAATTTGGCGACCGATAGCTTTTGGCGACTTCACTGAGGAATAGTTTCTATCTAATTAAATCATAGAATCTTGTCTTCATAAATCGGTAATGTGTCTTGTTGAACTCACTTTTGTTTAAGGTCTAGTTTCCTCTTTAGCAGCCTAAGGTCTAGCCAAGGACTTTCCCATTGACTATTCTTAGAGGAATAGAATGAGAACCCTCACCATTAGAAATTCTAAGTTCTTCTTTGCTCAACTTGAAGTTTCATATATTGGTCTGAACCTCTAGGACTTAATAGGTTGGGACACAATAGGGGAGCTCAAAGAGAGGTCCCACAAGATTACTTGGCCTTAAGGTTGACTCTGGGTGTTGATGTTGAGCTAGTGCATACACTGTCACTCACTTGCACTTTACACTCCACTCACAACCTTAAACCCAGACTTGTTAGCTTTAATCCCTTGATCTTTTGAAAGACTCATGTAGATGGTCCTCTAGACCGACTAGCCCTAGGCTAGAGTTTGGATAAGACCAGTTCGTAGAGGACCAAAATTGAGATTCCATTGGTCCATAGCTCTAATAGGTGGTTGGCATCTCAATTTCACCAAAATACCTAACTTGGCTTTTTGCTCCCCCAAATCTACCCAATTTTCCAAAACACTCCCAAACCCTAATGTTGACCTCAATTTTGGTTAGCAATTTCCTCTTTAGCAGCCTACCAAAGAACTTTCCTGTTGACTACTCGTAGAGAACTAGAAAAGGAACCCTCACCATTACAAATTCAAAACTCTTCTCTGCTCAACTTGAAGTTCCACATATTGGTCCTAAACTTTAGCACTTGTTAGGTGGGTTCAATATGGGGGAGCTTAAGGGAAGTCCTAATAGGACTGCTTGGCCTTAGGATTGACTCTAGGTTTTGATCTTGAGCTACTGCACATACTTTCACACACTTTCACTCTCTCACAACCCTAAATCCAAACTTGCTTAAGTTTGGTCCATTGAACTTTTCGGAGACTCATGTAGATGGTCCCTTAGACTCACTAGCCCTAGGCTAGGGTTTAGACAAGACTAGTGTNGTCTTGAGCTAGTGTACATATTTTCACACACTTTCACTCTCTCACAACCCTAAATCCAAACTTGCTTAAGTTTGGTCCATTGACCTTTTCGGAGACTCATGTAGATGGTCCCTTAGACTCACTAGCCCTAGGCTAGGGTTTAGACAAGACTAGTGTATAGAGGACCCAAATGAAGATTTTGTTGGTCCATGGCTTAAATAGGGTGGTTGGCACCACACTTCTACCATAATACCAAACTTAGCCTTTTTCCCCCAAATCTACCCAACTTACCAAAATACCCCCAAACCCCAAATTTGACCAAAATTCCCAATTTCACCCAAACTACCCAAGTTTGTCCAAAAATCATCTCAAACCATTCAAAATTACCCAAATTACTCAAAACATCCCAAAATTGCCAAAATGACCAAAATACCCCAAAATTTGCCTGAATTACAAAAATACCCTAGGTGGCCCAAACTTTCCCAAAACCATCAAAATCATCTCAAGTGTCCCTAAAAAAATTTGGATCCTTATATTAAATTCAATTTGATCAATTTGACCAACTTTGACCAAAAGCCGTAAATTGTCCTTAAAGGCCTAATTTCATAAAATTCACCCTAAATGTCCATCAATTTGACCCTAATTTCCCCACAATTTCAATTGTAAATTGAAATTCATCATGATCAAACTCAGTTCAAACCAAATCCAAATCCAATTTACGCATATTTGAGTACAATTTCAACCCAAATAAAAAAAGCCCTAATTTGGCCTAAAACCAAAATCCCATTCAATCGAATCCCCAAATCTTTCCAATTGTCACAATTATGCATCATAAAATCTTTAAAACATCTCCACATATCAAATTAAACCCTCAATTGATCTTGTTCAAGCTTCAATTTCAACCAAAATCCAAAATTCAGAAATTTGCCCAATTTAGCCAAGTGCCCAAATTCCACCAAATTGAATGCCCCAACCCAAAATTTGGCACCCCATTAATATTGAGAACACTTCATAGCATTCCCCTAGACCATTACGAACTCTCAATTTGGACTTAGCCCAACTCTAGGCCAACCTAAACCGAGGTCTAAACCAACATCACCAACTTGATCACATGCCGAAAATCCCTCAAATTGAACCTCCAAAGCAATTCAAAANTAACCCAAAATTTGGCACCCCATTAATATTGAGAACACTTCATAGCATTCCCCTAGACCATTATGAACTCTCAATTTGGACTTAGCCCAACTCTAGGCCAACCTAAACCGAAGTCTAAACCAACATCACCAACTTGATCACATGCCGAAAATCCCTCAAATTGAACCTCCAAAGCAATTCAAAATCACTTCAAATCTTCTATAAACACCTCATGACAATAATCCACACGAAATTGATCAACTAATTGTGCTCATTGTTATGGCTAGCCTAACCCAAACCCAATTACAACAAAATTTAAACCAAATTGAGCCCATGCACCAAGACTGACCAAGCCATGCCTAAGTGACCAAAGTAATGACACCACATCCACCAAATGGATCTTATTGACCAGGCCAGACCAACCGAACCCCTTATATGGGAGCCATGGACCAATGGTTCCTTGATTTAGGGGATTTTATCCTTTTTTGGGCCTTAACTAAGAAATGCTTGCCATCATTCCAAACCATTAGGGGTTAACCATAATTAAACCTCCCCCTGGCTTACCTAACTTCCTGGCCACCTCCCCTGCTCTGGTTAGCCACCCTAGTCACCAAAAAACCCCAAAACTAAAAGCCACCTTGATCAAATTCAAACCTATATATACCAATCCAATCAATCCAACTTCAATATGCTTTGGTACATTTCAGCCATCCAGATAAGAAACTAATTGAACCCAAATTGATTCCATGAGCTCCACCCCAAGATCCTCTAAATAAACAACCCCCTTCATGGCCAAAGGGGAGATGAACTAAATCCTTGGGGAAACTCTACCAAAATCTAAC
>JXCR01073136.1:0-12919 GCA_002079205.1 Phalaenopsis hybrid cultivar
ATATATATATATATATATATATATATATATATATATATATATATATATGTATGTATATTAGTGTGTGTGCGTGTGTGCGCCGCTCTCCGTGACTCTTTGGTAGGGCAGTCTAGCGTAAGTCCTCTGGGATGGTCACGAGTTCGATCCCTCTTGAATGCAGCTGCCTTACAGTGTATGATCAAGTGGTTGGGCGCATGAGAGTGTTTGGGACTCGTATCATAGCCTTTGACCATTCTTTTTTACTGTATATATATATATATATACATATATTTAAAAACTTCTTCCAACACTTTGATATGGTAAATTCTTAGCGAAATTATTTTAGATCTTTTGAGGAGTGTAGCAATACATTGATGACTAGCCTTCACAATCCTTACTCCCTAGACATAGGAGCTAGTTGTTCTTACCTCTTACAATATCTACACCCCAACTCGGGTACTTACCCTAACTCTAATTGGATCATTAATAACATTAAGGTAGAAAAACAACATTGGGGGACAACTGAAGCCAACTTTGTACAAAATTTGAAGTGGGACAGAGACCATGTTTGCCAAACTGAAATTTGGGAAGTCACCTTGAAACCCCAATTTAAGAAGAATGACCTATCGTTAGAAGAATTATTAATAAATTTGAGGAATGAATCAAATGCCTAAAACCAAAGTTGGTCAACCTACCCAAGCTTTGATTGGAACAGTAATAAACCCATAATAGAAAACTAGCAATGAGAGAGCACCCAAGTAAATCCTGTAAGAAGTTGGAATACCCAGGATAGTGACTACCCTAAAGGAAATGATTATTTTGAGGAATTAGTGATAAACATGGGAAAGGAGTTAGAAAGTCAGGTCGATGCCCTTAGAAATATAGAAAAGCAAGTTGGGTAGTTAACTAACCTATTAAGCAATGAACCTCAAGGGATATCAGTGGTAGTAGAGAGCCATAACTTTTAATTTGAAGAGTTGATCCCTGAAGAGCATGCTGAGATGGATGATATTTGTTGGAGGATGACTGAGGAAGAATCTGCTCATCTTTTCAAGGAAACCCCTAGCATTGTCAGGGAGATAGTTGAGCCCATAGAACCCTTCATAGGAGTGTTTCAAGAGGAAGAGTTGGAAGATAACCCTAGACAAGAGAGTAACCTAGTAAAGGTAGATACATAACCTAAAAAACCTAAGGAGAACCCAACCCAAAATCTAAGAAACTTTAAATTATATTATAGCGACCCATTTCTTGCAACTTACAGGGAAAACATTGATCTACAAATAAGGAAATTAACTAGGAGAATTTTGGATTTAGAAAGAAACTGCAGGAATGATGATCATAATCAATCCCTTATATACCCTCAAGATGATTGTTATAGAACTAAGACAGAAAAGTTGTAAGAAAAACTGAAATATAAGGGTTTAGTAGAAACTCCAGATAAACTAAAGATTGGGCGATTGCTCGAAGATTACTAAATTAAAATTTTGATCCTAGAGAAATATTTTTCGTCAGGCTGAGGACATTAAACCAAACACTATTTCGGGAGGCAACCCAAGTGTTATTTGATGTGTTGAGTATTTTTTTTTGCACTTATTTTGAAATCTACTTTAAAATTTGCTTCAAATTTTTATTTGGAGTAGTTTTGATTGTTTCTTTACACAGTGGCACCCTTGTAGTAAGATTTCTATTGCACTGTATTTTCGTAGCTACTTTTGAGATTATTACCTATTGAGTTCTGATTTTTACTTTCTGAAATTTATGTGAACCATGCATTTACTCATTTCCTATACTTACCTGTTTTTGATTTCTACTGCTACTTCATGCTAAATATGTGATGGTAGAAAGCTAGCATTGGGGAAGAATAAAATAGTTAGTAATGAACCTAATGGTAGCTCACTTAACTCAGTAAGGAATTAAAATTAAATTTGACTCCTATTAAAAATTTTATTTATTTCAAAATATTTATCATAATACATTAAAAGGAGATAAATGATATTTAAAAAGATAAACTTTAATATGTTAATAATAAGATTCGGAACTCAACAAGTTCAGACTCTATTTAAAAGAACCCATAAGTTACTAAAAATGTGTGATTTATGTATTGAGTAGAAAACTAAGAATGTTTCAATCCTTTTCAGTTTATTTTAATCAAGTTAGCATTATCTTAAGATTGAACTGAAAAGATAACCTAAAATGTGTGTCATTAAAATATCAAGTGTTGAGTTCTACTACTTAAGAATCACTACCCTTCATCTTAATTAAAGTTAAAAAGAAAAAAATTGTCAAGCAGATATAGTAATTCTCGAGAGAAAAGAAAAAGGAAAAAAAGAGCAAAAATTGAAAAACTTCTAAGGAGAAGCTTGAGGTTGGCACAACAATTACTTAAAAAAAGATTCAGAAGGGTGTTTAGTGGGACTTGAGTGATAAACTTTTCCATGATTATATTTAATAAAACCCCTTCTTAGTTATCTTCAAAAGAAAGAGCCAAGTAATGGTGAGTTGGCTAAAATCCAATGAAACTGTATCAGAAACATTCGAGGTTAGCGAAAGAGGCTTAAATTACAACAATTTAATGATCTATAGGATTTTCTTAAAGCTAAGAATGAAGGGAATGTCAAGTTATTAACTATTAAAGATAATTAATCTAAAATGACATTTAATTACCTTTATTTAGCTTGATAAACATATGTAAGCGTTAGAAACCTACAGGAGTACTAACCATCTTCATGAAATCCCAACTGAATTATGTGATTACTTGAGGACAAGTAATGGGGTAAGTTTGAGGGTATTGATATGAGTTAATTTTACGTAATTTCACCTGCTTTTTTCATGCGTTTTACAAACTATTTTATCTTATTTATCGTGGTTTTATGCTTGTGGAATAGTCTTTCTGTTGTTTTGTAGTTTATGGGTGTCAAACATGCAAAACAGAGCCAAAATGCATGTAAGTGTTGTTTGGTGTAATCACGACTGATCTGGGCGTGAGCGACCCATATTCGGGTGTGATCACGCCAGAACTAGCATGACCACACCAATTTTGGGCATGACCACACTGGGGTCTGGCGTGACCATGCCACTGAATGACCATAAAATTTTGAATGATTTCTTGCCTATTTTGGACACGTTAACAAATTTTTGGAGCGATTTAATTCCTCTTATAGACTTATTGATTGATATGGAAAGATTGTATGCTTATTTTGGATTCACGATGTAAGAACCTAATATAAATACATATTTTTGTCATGATGGAAGGTCTACTTGGCTTCTTGACCTTTTCTTGGCCTTGAAGGAGGGATTTGCACTAGAAAAGGCTTGGAGGATGCTAGAGGCAGAGTAGTGAAGAGAATTTGAGTGCTCTCTTTCTCCTTTGGTGCGAACCTAAAAGAGTGATTTTTCTTTTGTTTTGTGAGTTGTGAGAGCTGTGTATGACAAGGATAGTTGTTGTCATCAAGGATAGAACAATTAATTGTGTGTCTTTCATGCATTTGTTGCTTACAATATGTTCCTGGATAGTTTTTCTCAATGTGATTTTCTTTGTGATGTGTGGCTAAATTCTTTGTTGTGTCTCGGTGATGTAGTAGGTAGTAGATTTATCATAATTTTTCATTAATGGTTTTCCATTAAATGTTTTCTTCAAACTTTCATGGCCTTGTTGTTGGTTAACTTCTGAATTTAATTTACTTCTAGTCTGACCAATTAGGATGTTAAAATGTTTTGTGAAACTACAACCACCAACCGTTTGTAGTCAAAACGAAGGGTTAACCACACAATTCCAAGAGAATAGACATATTTTAGTGGAAAGAAATAAAAATAGTGACGCAGAATGCCATAGAAATTGAGGAAGCCTCAGCTTCATGGATTCAAGATTTCTTTTGACTGAGACATAGGCATAAGGAGTACTATGTACCGGATTAACAATAATCATGTAAGAAAACATAAAGGAAAACCACGATAGCAAAGATCCCCAAATAACAGAGGCACGAAACTCATAAAGCTTGAAGGACTCACAAATTCTCTCCGTTGTTTTTGGTTTCTACTATCTTCTTCTTTCTCTGTTCTAATAGAACCTTAGGATTTAAAACTCTTTTTGTGATCATGCCAGGCTAGGTTTGGTAAATTTATAAATTGGAGATTTTTCTATGAAAACAACTATTGCACTTTTCCTATGGGATCGATATGTTGCACTTTTTAACCACATTACTATTTGACATGTGCACTTTATTGTACAATTGACTTGCCCTACGGTAGGTTTTGACACGTCACGAAGCCACCCTAATTATCCCACAAAAAAAGAAACAAAATCAATGTTTGAAATTAATTTGTAAACAACACACAATTGTATGTAATTATCACAAAAAAAATTTTCCAAGCGGAAACCAAGAAATCAGAAGAGGGTCACATGAGCCACAACAGAAAAACCATAAATTATAAAAAACCAAACCATAAATCACAAGGGGCAAGACTAAATGACAAATCTTCAAACCATATGTTAATTTCAATACCAATAGTGCGGGGTAGAGATTATCAATGGGAGAATGCCACCATAACCTATTATTCAGAGGGAAGGTAGGAAGGTAGGAGAAGGAAAATGCCACCGGAACCCTCCAAACAAAGATGAGGCAGAGGGCTGAACAACAAAAATATCACGTGAACGGAGCACGGTACAAGGTCTAGGGCAAACAATGTACTACATTCAAACGAAACGCAGACCGCGTGGTCGAACCCGCGGTCAGTGATTTACTCAAATAAGCCAAAAAACCTCCACAATTTTTTTTTCCAAACACCAACTTCTACATTTTGACATCGTGGCACAACTAAAAAGCCGCCCCCAAACGCAACCTAAATATTGTGTAAAATATTTGAATGTATACAACACTTTACATGGGGTTCATGAAAAGATATACACACACACTTACTATTTGAGCACAGTAGCATCTCGCGTACCAAATGAACCGTTAAATAATAACCCGAGCACTTGTTTCAAACTTAGTATTTTCTCTTTATCATTGCCATTATTGCATGCAAAAACCGAAGTTCAAATCGCTTTACACAATATACATATTTATTCAGTAGGAAGTACAAAAAAAACCTTAAATACTTGTCTATTTACATATTTAACAACTAAATTTTATTTTTTTTTTTTGCATAGATATCACCTTATCTGTGCCTAAAAAAGTGTCCTTCACATTTTAGAAGTTAAAATGATGATATTTTTAATGAGATAGTGAAGACTTAAGTGGTATAAATATAAAAAGCAAAATTTAGAGGTGCAGGTGCAGTATGTAAATACATGAGAACTGGGTGGTATTTATGTACACCAGTAAATGCCCCCTAATTATTTTATTCAAAAACTTGTCCAATCCCCTCGTGGTTGGTAAAGGATTTGGTGTGCTAATATTGTTTGTTAGGTGGGCTTGTTGGCTGCCATAATTGAAACTAATAATGATGTTAATGTGGGTGAATACATAATTAAGAAAATTAATTCAGTTAAGAAATAAAGGCACAAAGAATAATTATTCATATTTTCATAAGTTTTTTTTACCATTTTGTCATTTTTAAGAAAATTTACATAAATACCATAAATTTCTCATGAATTTATATATCTAACACCTAGAAATTCATATTCTCATTTATAACACTTTAGTGTGATTGCTCATCTAAAAGTAGGTGATAGTGATATATTAAAGATTTGAGTGTTGTGCATGTATATATTTAAGTTTTGAGGTTATATATGTAAATATATAAAAATTGTGTGGTAAATAAGTAACTAATCTTATCTTTTAGTCCTTAGAATTAGAAAATATTTTTACAATTGATACGCTTTTTAAGAAAATATTTTACAATGTATGAATCTCGAAGCATTTTGAGCAAGCAACAACTCCAAATATGAATTTATGATCATCCGAGTTCCGATTTCATCAAATTTATAATTGAGCCGATCATCTCAGCAAGAAGAACCAACGACTCCAAAGTTGGTCCCACACGGGTCTAATTAAGCCCACATCAAGCGGTTTAAACACAATTTGAGGCTTGGACGGTCGATTGAATAGTCAAATAGATTCTAAATTTGATAAGCTTATAATTAAATCGGGCATCTAGATGAGAAGAATCTAACGAGTCCAAGACCACTCAATTTTAACTTCAATAAACACTTAAATATTAATAAAACATAATCTAATCGTGAGAATTATTATGAGTAGTGCGATGAACTGGTCCGGATTCATGCAGTAATTGCAAAGCATGCTGCTTACAAAATTTTTAAATAAACCCCCACTTTCTTCATGAAGAGAGACCTGGACCTTGAAGAGAATTCTAAAGGAACTTCAAGCTCTTGAAGATTCTTGAGCTCCATCATTGTCGGAGTGCCTCATACTAGACACCACCATCACTGACCACTGTTGCCACTGCCTGACCACCATTTTAGAGCCGCCGTCGTTGTCAAACCAATGCCGCCCAACCTTTGCCATCGAGCGGCCGCCACCATCGGACCATAATTTCCACTGCCCGACCATCACTATTGAGCTATCATGGCCGCCATACCTCTCTTAGAAGTCCATAACCCTTGAGTCATCGCCGCTGCTAGAACAACATTGCCAGCCACTACTATCTAGTAGCCACCACCATCGGATCACAATCAAAGGCATCAGACCGTCGTTGTCGCCGCCAGACCACTGATGCCAGACCACTGCCATTTGATAGCCACCGCTGTCGGATCACCATTGCTCGACCATCGTCGTCGAGTAGTCATCACCGCCAAACTACCGTTACCCAACCACCATTGTTTGACAATCGCCATCACTAGATCACCATCACTGCCACCGGACAACCACTGTTTTATTGCCACCATTAGGCCACCGCTATTGTGATTGCCTTCGAACTACATCCATCGCCATTATTGTCATCGTCAAACCATTGTTGTTGTCCCCTGACTACCACAATCACCACAACCGGAACTCTGATGCTTGACCATCATGGCCGTCGCTGCTACTGTTAATACTAGCATCAAACTCTTTGGCACTCAACCTCTACAATTGGCTTTTTTTACATCAGCCATGTCGTCGTCACTTCCTCAACCTTTTTTGTCACTTTCCTAGTGAAAGTCACATTCTATTTATAACCTACATCAACAAAGTGTAATTATTTTGATCAGGCCAACCCCGTGGTTTTTGCCCATTTGGGTTTTCAACATAAAAATTTATGTTGTCTTTTCTATTTTTTTTTCTTTATATTTGTGTGGATCTAGGATCTTTGTATAATACTAAGGTATTAATAAATCACTCTATCACCACCAATTTATGAGCACACAACAATAATAAATAACAAATTAACCTTCTCTCTCTCTTCTCTATGTGTGTGTGTAATATAGACGTATTACGAAGTTCAAGGCATTTTGTGAGCAAAGAAAGTTCAAAATTCATATAAAAATCATTTAGAACTTTGATTTTAGCAAACTTATTTTCAAATTGACAGGTTTGATAAGACGAACATATTAACACTAAAGTTAGTCCAATTCGAGACAAATCAAACCCAATTTAAGCTTAAACCATTTTTTTTAAGTTTCTAGTGCCCAATTATAAGGTTAAATGGATTTTAAATCTGAAAAGCTTATATTTGAATCAAATGTCCCAATAAGATGTATCCAATGAGTCCAATATCACTCAATTATGCATCAATAATGCACTCAAATGTTCAAAAAATATTATTCGATCAAGGGAATCTCTCTAGACTGTCAAATGAAGTGGCCTAGTTTCCTTCCTTACTTGTAGGTAGGCCTGTCGAGACTCTATAAATATATCTCTACTCTTTTCATAAAAGAAAACCAGACCGTGAACTAGAGGAAGACTGGAGCTTGGAGGAGTTGAGGTCCAATGTTCTACACTAAAGGTTCAGCAAATGCCACCTGCTCATGCTGTCGCCGATCAACATTGAGTGCTGCTCTTTAATCATCATTGACCATTATCAACCACACTCTACTTGTTGTAGAGTAATGAAGCACCCTTCAAAGCATTGTATCAACTCACCCCAAAGATGTTGTAATGATGCAAATTGAACACGATGTAATAATACACCCCAAATAATGTGCATTGACTCACCTTGAAGATGGTGCAACTATGCAGCACAAAGATCGTGTAATAATGCACCAAATAATAACTGCTTACAACCACCATACTCAAGATATAGTAAATTTATTTGGACTTCTGAAGCTCTCTTCATACAGCCCACCACTCAACCTACATGACCAATTTTGTCATATGTGATCTACAACTCATGGAACTCATAACTCTAGCCTCTATGACATACAGAATCTCTCACATTCCCTCTCTTCTTACAATCATTGAGCAAAATCTCTAAGCCCTTGACTTTCTCTCTTTCTCTATCTCACACCACTCTCTATCTTCAACCTCCTTTCACGCCTCATCTTCAAACCCTAGACTTCCCTCTCTTTTATTATAGGTTTCCTCCCTCCAAAGAGAATTTAATATTCCCACCAAAAATCTATCCAAAAGTCAACCCTTTTAAATTTAAAGACATGTCTATTGATCTAAAAGACATATCCCTTCATAAAATAACCTTCCAAAGTGTCTAGATGCATTGAATCGCTCTATGGGGGCATCTATAACAAGTGTCCCTTTAGAAACTCGCGCAAAATTCATCTCAAACTGTCTTAATCTGCAAAAAGTCATCTCTTGCGTCTCAGGCGCTGGTTCTGGCGCTTCAGGTGCCATCCTGCTTAAGACTGCGCTGCTATGGGTTTTGGTGCTTCAGGAGCCAAATCTGACGCTTCAGGCACCAAATAAGGCTCTTCATGTGCCATCTCTCTGTTAAATGGAGCTTCAGAAGCCAGTTCTGGCTCTTCAGGCACTAGAATCTCAAAATTCACTGATTCTGCTCCAAATTTTGTCATTTTTTCTATTTTTGCTCCAAATGCCTAAAATTGATATATCTGCAACAAAACATGAAAATACCCTTATTTAAAGTGCAATATCACCAAAAATAAGTATAAAATGTATACTTAAAACAACACATTATTTTGGTGTATCACACGACCAACACAGCTCATAGCTCCCGCAACACTCAGCTCAGACCTCTATGTCCTACATACATTAGTACAACTCTCTACTACAATCTCTGTGGCTAACGAACGCTCCTAAATCAATCATCTATGACCCACATGACCAACTACTAACATGAATTTCAACTATGGCCTCTACAAGAAGTTGGCACTACAACCACAATTAACAACGTTCACGGTGAACTATTGCATCCATAACAATTGATTATGACCTTAACAACATGTTACAACTATAATTATTGAAATACTATTGTAAATAAACTTTGTACTTCAATCTTCCCTAACTCAAGAGAAGAATAGGCATGTGTATTGATCATTATATAATGGATTATTTAAAATGGGCTAGGCACCATGGTTTTCCCTTTTCCAAAGTTTTTCATGTAAAACTACTTGTGCCTATAAATGTCATTTTAATTACCTAAATGTGTAATAATTTTTTTAGTAATGCTAAGATGCTAAATAATCATTTCACCCCCTCAAATATGGCATCACACATTAATATATATATATATATATATATATATATGTGTGTGTGTGTGTGTGTGTGTGTGTGTGTGTGTGTGTGTGTGTGTGTGTGTGATTAAAAAAGTTATAAAGACAATAATATTAGTGAATAAAGTGTTAAGAATTGAATTTAGTGCAAAAAAAAAAAACACAAAAAAATATTTATATTTTTTTAAGGAAAAATGCAGGCCACGCTCAGCTTTATAAAAGAAAAAACAACAGTACAAAGTGGCTCAAAAAATAGAAAAACTATTGACTCTTAGAAACATAAAAGATAGAATTAAGAAAGAAAAATAACTAATAACATAAATAAACATAAATGCTTTAGAAACAAGCATTATAAAGCACCAACCAATGCCAATTATCTTCAAACTGAAATTTGTTATACTAAATTGCAAGATAACGCTTGAGCAATAACCAACAATTTTTGTTCTTTTTTGCCTTTTTTTTAACAAGTCATCGACTTGTCTATCGTCATATGATTTCCTTTTCTTTTTGCCTTTTTTAAAAATTCGTTTGCTTGTCTATCGTCGTACGGTTTTTTTTCCAAGTAAATCTATTTTCCAGATCGTATGGATGATCTAGAGAAGAGAGAAATAAAAAATAATGGGATGTATGAAGAAGGTAGACAAATAAGTGAAAGAGCGTGGAGAAATTTTATAAAGTAAACTTTTCGCGATAGCTAAAGAGCGTGCGTCCAAAATGAGATTGGATTGAAAATGCTTTGGAACATATCTACAAAGAAGATCTTATGAAAGCAACCCACAACCAGATATTCAAACATGTTTGCTTGTTCTAGGGCCAAGGGCAACTCCCAAAGGGATGCATCCCTTTAGTTAATTACAACTTGGGGGATGCCCAAGAATACTTTTGATTAAAGGGGTTCTACTTATACTTGTATAATGACTAGTAAAGGGTGTCATAAAGGACGATTATCTTACATGAACATCTTGATGCACTCAAAGCTCTCACTAAGCCACATGATATAGAGTGAGTCTCTCACATCCCAAATGGGTAACGACTCATTGATAGTCGAGGCCTAAGAAATAACCAGGTCACCTTGTAGGGTTCACACTATGCTTCTAAAGCCTAATCGAGCCATAAGAGAAGAGGGCAAATCAACGTATCCCAAATGGGCGACAACCTTTCCGCAATTAGGGCCTACAAGACGAAATCGATGAAGTGTCAAAGGGAGAGACAGGGTACAAAGGCGAATCGGGTAGTGATAGTATGTTCAGGAGACCACAGACCTGTCATCCCAAGCTATTAGGTCCCTAAGTCTACTTGGTTGTGACGTAATTGACCCAACACAACCAAATATCCCTTGTCAGCAATCTGAGAATTGTGTCATCCAAGGGGACCTCAAAAGCTCTAAGGTCAAGAGAAAGAAAATATAAATCCTATGACCTATGTAGGTAGGAAGAGTAGAGGTGGGACTTTTACCTGCCAAATTGGAGATGTTATAATTTTCAGCTTTATTTGAGTAATTGGCTTTTTAATCATTATAATACTTCTATGTCTTCTCCTTTTTTGGAAAGAACTTGTTTGAATTGCTATTAAATTTAGTTATGCTTTAAGTTTTCATATTACTAAAATTGCAATATGTCTTCGTATTTTAATCGATGGCTAGAAGGTGTTTCTCTCTTGGAGAAATTTTGTGATTCGGTCTTGAGTTGGTTTAATTTTCCTCTAAATTATAAGCTTAAAGATATTATTCAAAATAGTTGTTGGAATTTGCCTCCTAATAATCAATTTCTTATTTTTTGTATGGATGCTGTTAGTATGACTCCTATTTTGAATGGTCTTACTTATGCTTGGAATAAGGGCAATACTTTTTTTCATAAAGATATTTATTTATCTTCTTATGTCTCTTATCATCAAGTTAATTGGTATAAGCTTGTTTAGTTTAAAGGTTTTTCTTTAAAAAATGTGATTCATATTTGTAAAGTTATTATTAAGGATCTTAAAACTTGTGTTTGTTTATATTCAAGATGTATGAATATTAATCTTACTTGTGTTTTATGTATAAATGATTTTGAATCTCTGATCAACTTTTTTTTTAATGTTCTTATTCTCATATGCTTCTTAAAAATTGTGTTCTTAATGAAAATTCTTTTAATGCACCAAGTAAAATTTTCCATACTACCTATCAAGCTGTTAGTTTATCTTTTAAATTTTCTAAATGATTCTCTTTTGGCTTTACAAGTGGTTGCTATGTGATTTGGTTAGAGATGAATAATATAACTTTTAAGAATACTCACTCCTCTATTGAATCTACTATCCGTCACATTCATTGGTTAATCTCTTATAAAAGTAGGAAATGGAAATTCAGAAATTTTATTCCTACTTATATTGCTCAATTTTACAAACTTTAATTTTCTTTGAATTTTTTTTATTTTCGGGTAAATTCTACTTCTATCAATTTTATGTGGCTTTTTATTTTGCTGCTTAGTTTTTTTGCAAATAGAATTTTTTTTTACTGCAACCATTGTCTTTTATTTTTCTGCCTGATCTTGGCTTTATGATGTGATTTGTATTTGGGTTTTGATTTTAGCTTCTTGCGTGATTGATTTTATTTTTTTTATTTTTCTCAGGTTCTTCTGTCTTTTGGTCTATATTATTTTTCTTTTTAGTTGCTTAGTTTTTCTCCCTATTTTTATTTTTCTTTTACTTAAGTTTGTGTTGTGTTTTTTTATTGTTTTACAATGTCACTGTATGTATTTTTTCTTTCTTTTTCTATCTGATCTTTGTTCCAAATGCTATGATGGGTATATGGTTTTGTTCTTTCTTTTATTATTTGATCTTAGCTTCATGTTGTGAATGATATTGTTTATTCATTTATTTTAAATGCTGTGATTGGTATTGATCTATGATGAACTTCAACCTTATTATAACTCAACCACATGTTAAATATATATTTATATATTTAATATTTTAGGATGGAATTATAATACTTATATGGAGATAAGTTATGAGAGTGGGGTTTTCTTACATCTTTTGTTTCGATGAGCTAATTATATTTTTCTTTATATTTTGACAGTTTATTGGTTTTTCCCTTTTTGTTTGTCTTTGCTTGCAGGACTGCTCGTTGCTGAAAATCTCTTTTTTCACTTTGGGGATTGGTCGTGCTTACAAATGCTATTGCCTTTCTTTTTTTCATCTTAGTTTAGTTGTTTATTTGTCTTTTTTCAATTTTTTGGTTTATTGGTCGTGTTAGTTTAACCTCTTTTTGTACTTCTATACTTTCCTTAATATAGCTGGCTGTGACCCTCATTTTTTCTCAAAAAAAAAAAAAAAAAAAAAAAAAAAAAAAAAAAAAAAAAAAAAAAAAAAAAAAAAAAAAAAAAAAAAAAAAAAAAAAAA
>JXCR01073153.1:5776-17387 GCA_002079205.1 Phalaenopsis hybrid cultivar
TACTCCAGAATTTGTATTGGCCTTGTCCTTGTACATCATCTTCTCATTGAAAATCACATTTCTGCTTCTGATAATCTTCCGATCATGATCATCCCAGAAACGATAACCAAATGTTTCGTCTTCATTAACCAATGAAATAACATTTCTTTGACTTAGCATCAAGCTTGTTACGTACATCAAGATTGATTAGCACATAAGAAAGGCAACCAAAAGTTTTAAAATGAGAAAATTTGACCTCTTTGCCGCTCCAGACCTCCTCAGGTAATTTACAGTCTAATGGGACAAATGACCCTCTGTTGATTAGGTAAACTGCAGTGCTGACCGCATCTGCCCAGAAGGTTGTGGTAGTCCTGCGTGCAATCTCATGCTCCTAGCACGCTTATTGATGGTCCTATTCATGCGTTCTGCAACTCCATTTTGTTGTGGTGTCCCCGGGATGGTCTTCTCCATTCTGACACCTTGAGTTACACAGTACTCCTTGAATCCACCATCAATGTATTCACCACCATTGTCAGATCTCAAACATTTCAGTTTTAGATCTGTCTCCGTTTCAACCATGGCCTTCCAAGTTTTGAACACAGAAAATACATCAGATTTATGTTTCAGAAAATAAACCCATACCTTTCTGATGTGGTCATCTATGAATGTGACGTAATAGCGAGAGTCTCCAAGAGATGTTACTGGGGAAGGCCCCCATACATCGGTGTGTACTAGTTCTAGTTTTCCTGCCTTTGGCACCCTGTCACCTTTCAGGAAACTGACATTCTTCTGCTTCCCCATGATGCAACTTTCACACATGCCGAAATCAACGGACTTCAGTTTTGGTAGCTTGCCTCTAAACTGAAGCTCTTTCATACCTCTCTGACTCATGTGTCCAAGTCTGCAATGCCACATGTCTGCTGTGCTCTCTGCTACTGTGGTATCAACATTGTTAATTAGACCAGTTGTCATATATAGCGTACCAGTCTTCTTACCTCGAGCCAGTACCAGTGCTCCTTTAGTAACCTTCCAGGTGTTATCATAGAAAACTACTGAATGGCCTCCCTCATCAAGCTGCCCAACGGATATGAGGTTCTTTTTCAGTTCAGGAATGTGTCTAACTTTTTGTAGGATCCATTTGTTTCTGTTAGGGAGTGCAATTTCAACATCTCCCATCCCCACCACGTTCAAAGCTGCTCCATCAGTCAGGTACACTTTTCCAAAGTCACCTGAAACTTAGTTTCTCATTAACTCCCGGTGAAAAGATGTGTGAAAAGAAGCCCCTGAGTCCAGTATTCAGTCGTCAACAGAGTTATGAACTGCAAGCAATAACACATCCTGCACGTCTTCAGTTACAGCGTTAGCACTGACGTTCTCCGTCTTCTTAGGATTTTTACAGTTCTTCTTTATGTGGCCAGTTTTGCCACAATTCCAGCAGGTTGCTTGCTGACCAGGCTTTGACTTGCCCTTGCTTCTATGTTTTGATTTCGACCTTCTTGTGTTTGAGTTCTTGTCTTGTGATCTCCCTCTGGAATCAACATTCAGTGCTGAACTCGAACCCGAGATCTCGCCAGAATCTCTCTTGCGCACCTCTTCAGCAAGAATTAAGTCACGAATATCATCATATTTAAGTTTGATTTTACCTGCAGAGTTGCTAATTGCCATCCTCATGGCTTCCCAGCTATTTGGCAATGAAGCCAACAATATCAGTGCACGAATCTCATCGTCGAAATCAATTTCACGGACGATAGTTGATTTGTAATAGTGTTGTAATCATTCAAATGTTGAACCGACACACCTTCCGCCATCTTCAGGCTGAATAACTTTTTCATCAAGTGCACCTTGTTATTCGCAGATGGCTTTTCATACATACTTGATAAAGCAGCCATAAGATCTGCCGTCGTCCTCTCCTTTAGGACATTGTGAGCAACGGACCTCGATAGGGTTAATCGAATAACCCCCAAAACCTGTCGATCCAACAGATTCCAATCAGTCTCTTCCATCTTCTACGGTCGTTTTCCCAGTAGTGGAAGATGAAGTTTTCCCATAGAGGTAATCCTCTATCTGCATCCTCCAGTATCCAAAATTCGTGTCGTCGAACTTCTCGATCCCTGAAACCTTCACTTCGTCTCTGGCCATCGTTCTTCCTCAGATCCGAACCGGGGCTTTGATACCAATTGTTATGAAAAAAACGACGGCAATAAAGCGAAAAATAGATTGAGAAAAATCACACCAGAAAAGGCGACACAAGATTTACGTGGTTTGGCAATTTTCCTACGTCCACGGAGCTGCAGAGGATTTTATTAGCTTTGAGGAAATTACGTCGTCGTCGATTTGACGATTACAAGAATAAAATTCTTCTCTCTATTTTATTCTCTCTTCTCTCCCTCTCCTCTCTCTCTCTCTCCTCTCTCTAGTCACATGAGAAAGAACAAAAAAAAGGAGCAAAGAAAGAAAAGAAAACTTTTTCTGCCATGAAGCAAAGCAAAAGAAAACTTTTTCTGCCCAAAAAGGTGAAGGAACCTGCTCCTTCTTTCTTTCAGCCGCAAGAGAGGTTAATTTTTGACATGTGTGCTTAAGGGAGTTGTTTAGCTTTTATAATGATCAAGAAGAATGCATTTAAGGAAATGCATTAAAACATCCACGCGGAGAGCATCTTTCCTGCAATTAGGTTCCGCGGAGAGAGAGCAACGGGAGGCGGGAAGCACAAGGAAGAAGCGGGAAACCTTATTTAGGAAGTTAATTAATCTCATAATTAACACTAATGATTTCCCAAATGAGGAAGTGCACAGGGCTCCATATCCTCAACAAATATAAACAAAGATAATATTTAATCATTAACAAAATAATCATCCTTAGCGTTCTCAACTATTTTGATGTCATAGATATCATCAATTAACAAACTTATCGCATTAATGCACATCATAACAGGAAAGTAGTGATTAAACACATTTGCTTAACCGGCAAAACTTAATTAATGTAATAAAAAAAACCAAATAGCTGAGACCAGAAGTGATACAAATCAGTTCTAGAACAGGTTTTCCTATGTTGCTCTTTGACAAGGAATGGATGGAGATGAAAATCTCAACCCGTGACTCACAAACAAAGCCAAAATTTTGGTATATGGAGAAGCCACAATCAACAATAGTCAGTTAATTGATAAGTGGGGATGAACGCCTTGGAGAAACGCCAGAGTTTCAAGAACCACAAGATATAGAAGTTTAATAATAAAAAAACTGAGTTCCTTTTTTCATTCCATCAAAGGCATATAAATAGGCTTCCAAACAAAATAAAGTACAAAATTCCCCAAATAACCTTGAGTTTTTTGGGTAATTCAAAAGAACCAAAGTAACAATATGATAAAAATAAAGGAAAAAAAAAAAGATTAAACTCATATTAACAAGTTTAACTAATAAACTAACACTCGGACAAAATACTAAAATCTGAATTGTCTGCAAATTATTCAACGACATGAATTAGCTCGCTAATCAAGTGAAACTCATTATAGGGGTGTCCGCGTGTTAGCATGAACACATGTAGTGTGAATCAACCCATAGAGTGCTCGTTTGAATTGTCTTGCATATACTTTCGTCCTCGGCCTAGTAGATAGTTGAATTGGATCTATGCATTCCTTCAACTGTTTGCTTGTCTCCTTCTAGCTTTATTCTCCTCATTCTCCTCCTCTTCAAAAGAATTTGTCCTCAAATCCTCATCTATATAGTTAAGACTCAAATAAAAAACTACAAGGAAGCACTTATACCATGCTGATCAAAAACAATTTCAAATGGTGATACTCAGTAGAAGAATGAATAAAATAATTGTAAGCAAACTCAAGTTGTGGCAAATAATTCTCTAAATATTGATATTTTTTCTTAAATGACAGCCTATAGCAGAGTAGATAATGTTATATTCATGAACTCTGTCTAACCATCAGTCTGCGTATGACAAAGTCTAGGCAAACAATGAAGTCCTTAGATAACTTACCCAACAGAGTCTTCCAAAAGTAACTCGAAAACTTAGCACCTTTATTAGATATACTTGTTCTAGACATGCAATGAAGTCCACAATCTCCTTTAAGAATAAATCAACAACATTGAAATCATAATATATTTCATGACATAGAATAATTTTCAACTTTAGAAAATCTATCAACTACCGTGATAATTGAATCTCTTCCTCATTTTGACCTGAATAAACCTAATATAAAATCTATTGAAATATCAGTCCAAAGTTCACTAGAAATTGGCAAATATGTGCATAAATCATGTAGTTGCACTCATGAATTTGCATGCATACAAGTTACACATCTAGCATAGAGCCTCTCAACATCTCTCTTCACATGTAGCCAACAAAAGTGTTTTTGTAAAATTGTTAAATTCCTGGCAATCCCAAAGTGTCCCATTAAACCCTTATTGTAGAATTTCCGAGCCAACAAATATCTCAAGGAACAACTAAGCATACACAATATATTTTACTGAACTAAAAATCATTCAAGCCTAAAACATTTACCATTAGCAAAATTCTCACTAGTTTGATGTTCAATACTAAAATCATGGCCATCTTTATACAACTCATTAATATGTTCAAAACCAAGCCATTTAGCACTGCGGGTATAAATCAAAGTATTCCTACGTGATAGCGCATCAACTATTATATTTTTTTTCCTCGTTTATATTTAATTACATAAGAGAATGTTTCCACATATCCATCCATCGACATGCTGCCTATTTAGCTTGTGTTGAATTTTTAGATATTTCAAATATTTATGATTTATATAAATGACAATCTCTTTTAGCCATAGATAATATTGCCAAGTTTATGAAGCTTGAACTAGGGCATACATCTCTTTATCACAAGTAGGATAATTTAAAGTTAGCCTAATTATTTTTTCACTGAAGCATGTGATTGGCCTTCCTTCATAAGAATGACGCCAATCTCAGTTCCAAAGCATAGCATTTAATCTCAAAAGTTTTGGAAAAATTAGTTAAGGCCAATTTAAGTGCATTAGTTAATTTTTCTTTGATTAATTGAAAGGCCATTTACTGATCTTCTCCATATTTAAATCCAGCTTGTTTTTTAACAACTTCGATTAGTGGGGCAGCAATGCTACTAAACTTATTGACAAATCATCTATAAAAGCTAGCAAGGCCATGGAAGCTTTGAACATTCTTTTATTGGTAGGTCTAGGCCAGTCTAGAATAGTGGGTACTTTCGCTTCATGAATCTGTATTCCTTGGGTACTAATGACAAATCCTCAACTTTTCATTTTATTTTTCCCAAAATGCCAACTTGTTAGTGTAGAAGATACATTTAGTCATATTGGCAGATAAATTTTCTTTTCTAAATTCACCTAAAACAAACTTCAAGTGGAATGCATGTTCTTCTAAGCTCTTACTATAGTTGAGTAAATCGTCGAAGTAAACTACAACAAATTTACCTATAAACATGCACAAAACATGGTTCATAAGTTTCAAAAAGAGTTCTTAGTGCATTAATCAAGTCAAAGGCATAACAAACCATTCATACAATACATATTTCATTTTAAAGGCAATATTTCATTTGCCAACTTCTTTCATTCTAATTTGATAGTAGCCACTTCATAAGCCCATTTTAGTAAAACATATGCAACTCATCTACATATCATCTAGATGAGGAATGAGATGACAATATTTTTAAATGATATTAACTATAGCTCAACAATCTACATGCATTCTCCACATCCAATCTTTCTTACGTACTAATAAATTAGAACTGCACAGGGACTCGTGCTTCTCTAACGTACAATTATTCATTAACTCTCTATCCAACCTTTGTAATTACTTGATCTCCTCTGAATTACTTCTATAAGCAAGTCGGTTAGGAATAATTGCACATGGTATGAAATCAATTTTTAATATCCCACAAATCGACAAGGATCTCCTCAAGAAAGGCATCCATATATTTATTTAAAAGAGAATCCACAGGGCTAGGCAAAACAGTTTCAAGTTTGATAGTATTTACTAATGCCTTTTAATATTAAAAAAAACAAAAAAACAAAAAAATATGTCTTGCAAAACACGTGTTTTATTTATGAGCATTTCACATGAAAATCATTTTGTTTTCATCCATCAACTGGTTATTCCTCAAATCACTTCAAAAGGTTCAACCCCTTTCTTTTATTCTTTCTTCTTCTTTGAATCGTTTTCTTTCCTTCTATATTTTCTACTTGTAATGTAATTTAACTTTCATATACTTGTTTTAGGATCATAAGAATCAGTGTGATAGATTTTTGCTCATGCGTAAATGAATGTTTATTAGAATAGCCATCATGTTTAACTTATTGATCAAATTGCCCCCGACCAACCCAAAAACAAATGCCCAGCTTTGGCGCTACATCACACATAATATCACCCTCATATTTTTCTAACAGAAAAGAAGCTAGCACTTGTTTGTTCACCTTAACATCTTCACAATCATTCAAACATTGAAATTTATAGGGTCATTGGTGTTTGAGAGTAGGTAATCCTAATTTTTCTATCATGGTAGTGCAAGCTACAATTGTATAGCTACTGTCATCAATAATCATACAATAGGCTTTATCCTGACATGGCATCTAGAATAAAATATTTTTGCTAGTTGCACCTCATCAATTTCGTTAGCTTGCAAGCTCAATGCACTTCAAGCCACAGATAACTCCCCTTAGACAGCATCGATTTCCTCTAATTGGAGCATAGAATCAATGAATGATTTGTAATCAGTTTCAACACCCATATTACTTTGTATTATCATAACTCTTTTGCTTGGGCATTGGCTAGCTATAGATCCCCAACATGGGCATTTAAAATATTTAACATCACAGTTCTAAGAAGATAAAGGATTATTTTTGACTGGCTGTCCGTGAAAGATTCTACCCGTAAGAAACGAAATTTTTCTTACTTTTTCGTTGTCCGCTATTTTTTTTCCTTTTCCACTGCTCGTGAATTCCTTCCTTTTTCTTTCAATGTGCTGTTGCAGCCTTCCCTATTTGCTCGATCTCAGCGAATTTGATCCCTGTAAATTGAGGCCGAAGGGGGTAGGGTTTACAACGCCTCATCCCGCTTGCTCTCCCTCTTCTCCAGATCTTCCTCTCCCAGTTTCGCCCAAAACCATCCCCTCCGTGACCAAACCCCCTTTTTCCCGCGATACAGTCACAGTCCGTTGGGGAAAATATTTGCATACATAAAATGTACGCAGTGTTGCGTACGTCCAGGGGTTATTAAGGGAGTACAGGAGGGTTATATCATGGTTATACCCCGCTGTAACCCCCATGTAACCTCTTTGTAAACTACATGTAACCTACAAATGAGTTCCGCACTTCTGTAATTTCATGGGTACAAATAAGTTACACGGAGGTTACAAGGGAGTTACACGGAGGTTACAGGGTGGTATGAACCGGATATAACCCCCCTGTACCCCCTGAATAACCTCTGACGTACGCAGCGCTGCGTACGTCTTATGTACACAAATATTTTCCCACAGTTGGAGGTAACATAGAAGGCGACGGCAGAATCATAGCTTACAAAGACCACCGAATCTTCTCCTACCCACAGCCTTCGAGGACCTCTCGCGCACTTCAGCTTCTCTGAATCCCTCAAATCCAACTTCCACGGGATGTGCTAAAGAGGTTTAAGACAAATTAGCGAAGGAGAAACGGGATTTGAGAAACAACAGGACTAAATTTTATTTTTTTATTGTTTATTATGTTATTTTACACATGATTTTCCTCTAATACAACTTATTCAGAAATTAATTTTTTACCTAGCTATCAAACTAAAATAAAAAAAAAATCCTATTTTAAGTATCTTATGTGATCGTTAATTTCTTTTTTTTTTTAAATAGTACAACAACAACACGTTGTCCCTCCAAGTCCTATGGAGAAAAGAAGAATAATAGTACAATAATAATACTAATAATAAATTTTGATTAGATCACCTAACCTAATGAATGAATAAATTCATTGCATAATCATTTATATCTTTTTTTTTAATTGATGTAGGATCGACAGTCGGAACGTCAAATTCGTAAAAATATCACGTTTGTTGCCTCGAGGTAATTAAATATTATTTATTATAAGATAAGCATATACTTTCTAGTTATGGACATTATGTTTGCTAATTGTATTAGAATTCTAGCTCATTTTATGGTTGTGATTTGTACCTTCCAAATCTTATTCACATAATTACAATAGTTTTCATTTTTGTGCATGAAGACATTAACGAGTAATTAGCATTATTTTATTTCTACTTGGCCTCATGTTTTATTGTTCAGGTTTCATGAGTTCAATATTTATTATTTATTTCCAATCTTTGATGTGACAAATCTCATTCCGTTTATAATTACTTATAAATACCAGAAAATATTTTATAGTGATATTGTTGTATTGATTGTGATGTATTAAATATAAATTATTATATTGGTATTAAACTCTTTTATTATGACTAGTTAGACTGATAGGTTCTTTAAAGAAATCGGTGGAATTTCATAAGATTGATGTCTATATTTCCTTATTTCATGGTGCCGTAGTAAACCAACTAGATATAAATATGATTTTATGTATAAATATGCATATACTGAAATTGCTTATTATCAGTTGAATGATTGATGAGTCATTTTTGTGCAAAAATATTTGATATTGGAACATGTAAATATCTACTTAAATGTGCATGTGTTCAAGTCACTCATATTCAGGCGCATAAGCATGTGATACTCTTCGCAAATTATTTTATACAGATAGTAAATTATCCATATTTATTGGTCATACTGCATGTCCCATTTTCGTGGCCCTTTATGCCTAAATAAATAATGGTTATTTACTGAATTTAAATTTTAATATGGCCATGGACAATGCGAAGTCGAAAAACAAAGGCAATAATCGAAAAGAAAGCTCGTGCTGATTGATGGCAGGAGAAAGAAAAGAAACGTGATATCGAAATTCATGTCTGACAAGTGATTTCGTGGGTTAAATGTGAGATTAGCGAAACAAGTTTTGGCTCACACAATAGTTGAATTGGGACCTATACATTGCCTCCAACCATGTGCTTCTCTACTCTATAGCTGTATTCCCATCACGAAACCTCGACTGAATATTGCACCACAATACACCAGTTCAATCCTGAATAAATGATCTGATTATACTTAATAACTACGATAGCCATTGGTATGCCATACACACAAAAAGGAATCCAAAACACATGATACGAAAATAAATAACTGTTGTGGATGCACAATAAGTTAATGCCAAAAATATCACAACAATATACTCCAAGTAAATTTCAGAATAAAGGCCTAAGAAATCATTGGGTTTGCCAATCATTTGATTGATTTCATCGCGATGACTTGAGAACTTCGTCCCACTTTTCACATCCATCTCCTACTCAAAAGAAGGATAGATTACTTGATTACATTGCAATCAATCCCGCAAGCCAAGCACCGAAATGCCATGTGCGCAAATATGAAAGTTTGCCAACAAAACTACATTAAACCAAGTTTGCCGACAAAACTACAAAAGAAATGCTAAGCCAGCATACTAACAGAGGATAAATATGAACTGCCAGAGAGATATCAATGCATTTGCGTTTCACGGCCGAGTCTAAAAACCAGCCAAAACGGCTTGTAAGAAACAAAATACCTATGTTACTAAGCAGTAGTGATGCACAAATATAAAAACATGAGCAACTGCGAGGCTTATTGCATGGTAGGCATATGTTAATTTCTAACTGCCCAAAACATTTGTTAAGGTGATCCGATCGTAGTGTTAATTCCATGAATTTTGTTATGGCATGGCTCATATACCATAAATGGACAGTGCTAAATCTGGAGCGGAGCAGAGTGGAAGATTCTGTCCAAATCAGGGGAGTTTTCTTATGTGGGTTGGGGGTGTGTTACAGGGGTAATTTGGTAATTACATATTGTATCCAAAGTTTCCTTTAATGTGTTTTCTAGGAATATAAATTAGGTTTGTACGTAACCCTAGGGATTATCTTTGAATCCCTTTATCCTGTACTTTTTCTGAATTAGTAAAAAGTCGTCGCTCTGCTCCCGAGGACGTAGGCATCTTTGCCGAACCTCGTTAAATTTGTGTTCTTCTGGATTTGTGTCCACTTATTGAGAAAATTAGGGCGAAGAAAAACAGTAAGGACATAAATCCAGAAGAGTTCGGCAGAAGGTGTTGTTTGCGACGGGACCAGGAAGAGCGGAAGGCGCTCGCGGGTTCGGCTGAGAAGGAAGGAAAGGAAGGGATTCCCTCAGAAATTTCATCTGAAATTGCCTTTGCTGGACATCTGGAATCGGAAAGGAATAAAGGGAACAGTGCTTAGCTGGAATCGGAAAGGAATGAAGGAAATATTGAATTTCCTTTGCTACAGGAAGCGGGAAGTGGAATTGAAGAGAAAGGAAATTTTTCTTTAATTAAATTGCTTTAAAGAATATATTTAATTAAGGAATTCTAATTAAGTCTTTTCTTTGTTGGATCTGCAAATGTGAGATTTCTTTTGTTGGAGGCTGAAGAAAGAAAAGAATTTGAAATTCAGTTAATTAAATAAAATATTTAATTAAGAGAATATTTCAATTCTTTTTTGGAACGATTTTGTTGCTTCTCTGAAAAACTTAATTAAGGGAAAATCTTTTTTTTGGAAACTTAATTAAGGGAAACTTAATTAAGGAATCTCAATTAAAGGATTATTTAAAATGATTTGTGGCAGAATCAAAGTATAATTTTTGGCTCAACATAGAATCTTGCGGAGAAAAAAAAAATTGGAAGTATTTTCTAAATTTCCTTGGCTGGAGAAAGAAAATTTTGGCTACGACGCAAAAGAATATAAAATTTTGCAAATTATTCGCAAGGCAGACCGGCTCGCAGGAACGAACAGGTGCGAAGCAGTTCGGATAAAGGGCTGTGACAGTTTGGCGAGTTATGCTTCGGGGAGTTCGCGGTAGAAGCGGCGTCGCGACTTCGAGGTGCGACAGTTCATGAACCTTCGCGGCATTAGATGAGGTGGAGTTAGCAAACAGGAGTTCGTGTGCAGTTACCGCGAACAAGAGCGTTTGCGAATAGAGGAGTTTGGTGGTGTTCGACCAACGGAGTTTGCAAGTTCGTTGCAGAAGGAGTTACGACAGATGGAGTTTGCGACAGGTGGAGTTCGGTAGGGTGCTGGCGAGCGAGCAGGCACGATTATTCACGAATAGTGTTTTCGCAGAGGTATTTCGCGAAGGGTTTCGCTCACGGGACAGCAGTTTAGCAGAGGTGCTGGCGCGAATAAGAAAAGTGCTTCAACCCACATTTGTGCATAAGAAACTTTATGATATATTTCTTCTAAGGGGCTGGATATTTGCCAAGGTGGAGATTTGTTATGGTATGGCTCATATACCATAAATGGACAGTGCAAAATCTGGAGTGGAGCAGAGCGAAAGATTCTGTCCAAATCAGGGGAGTTTCCTTATGTGGGTTGGGGGTGTGGTACAGGGGTAATTTGGTAATTACATATTGTACCCAAAGTTTCCTTTAATTTATTTTCTAGAGTTATAAATTAGGCTTGTATGTAACCCTAGGGATTATCTCTGAATCCCTCTATTCTGTACTTTTTCTGAATTAGTGAAAAGCCGCCGCTCCGCTCCC
>JXCR01073159.1:0-10166 GCA_002079205.1 Phalaenopsis hybrid cultivar
AATTTGATACCTTTATGGGCTTCCTTTCATGATTGATAACACTACATTAATTAATCTCACTGATGAGCTCAATTTAAATTAACCATGAGCGAAATCTAAGCCCAAAATTAAAGTCCACAAAGTAATTTTAAAAATCCACCATGATAAGTACAAAGTCCCAAAATCTACCAAGTCCAAGCCCACTTACCCAAAATCAAAATTAAATTAAAACTTTCATGACAAAAAATGAAGCCCACTCATCATACTAAAATTAAATCAATCCTAAGATGAAGAGTCACATGATCAAAATGCCGAAATTAGACCCATGACCGTATCACATAAAAAAGACAAAATTCATCAAGATACTTTTTTATGACAAGCTGAGCAAGTGATGCCCAAGACATAGAAAAACCACTTGGATTCATTCAAGTTATATGCAAGCCACTAAATCATGCACGAGCTCCATGCAAGCCACCCATCCATAAATAGCTAAGGGTGACCACTCTTTCAAGATTCCGCAAAAAAGTGGTTATCCACTACAATGATTCACCTAAATATGGCTTAAGCTTAAACCCTCATGATTGGGACTTGTCCACCCAAACCCATATGTCAAGAATCAGGTTTAGCCCTCATCGTGGGTGAGCCAAAACCATTTACATGATTTGAACCCAAAGTCTATCCAAAATCAATTCAAACCCTTTCTACTTAAATCAAGCACACATACCCATGCTTCATCCTCATTAGATTCACCATTCTCCACCACTGACATCCTACAACAAGTTGGTGACCACCAAAAGCTCTCCCCTCCATCATGGTTTGTGGTGAGACCAAACCCAAGAGCCACCCATAGGGGAAAACCCAAATTTTAACTTGTCCTACTTGACTTACCAACATTAGTCTTTCTCCCTTGCTAGAGGTCTACCTAAGCAGCCTTCTCTAAAGTCCCTTTTATCATTTCCAATGAATTCCCCAAGAGACACACGAAGCACCACTTTAAAATTGTCCAAATCTGACGTATATTCTAGAAGATATGTTGAAAATCGTCTCTAAAGCTTAAACACCGATTTTTAGCGCTTAAGCGCCCTCCTTTCTATTTGGTGGCCCCTAAGCGCCATGTTTGGGTGCTTAAGTGCCGGGCACAGACACTTATGCCTGGTTTCGGCCCCCATAGCTCCGGTATGCCCCACTTCGACTCAGTTTTGCTCCGGTTTGCTCTGTTTTGGTTCATTTTTATTTATTTTGCTCCAATCACTCCAAATTCTTCAATTTGATGTACCTACAACAAGGAATAAAAGAAAACATGCCTTTAAAGTGAAATATCATTATAAAATGTTGCATGAGAAATAGTAGATTTTTAGGCACATCAAGAAGTAACCATTGGAATAGCATCATTATCATGAATACTGGCTATTTTCTTAGGATTTACCCTTTCAGAAGGTCATTGAAAACTATTTTTAGCTATTTATTCAAATAAAACATAAGCTACATCAAATGGTTTAAACATTAATGATGTAAACATTTTCTAAGGAGTTCCTTTAATTTTTTCGAAGCTTCATAAATTGATTCTCCTTCATACTGAGTAAAATATATATTGTCATTTCTAAGCTTAACAGTTTTTAAGGTAGAAAACTTTTAGCCAAGAATTTTTGTGCCAAATCTCCCCAAGTTCTAATAGATCCCGGTGCTAGCGAGTTTAACCACATCTTAGCTTTATCCCTTAATAAAAAAGGAATCTAAGTCTAACAATATCATTTGATACGGCATCATATTTAAATGTAGTACACAGTTCTAAAAAATTTGTCAAATATAAATTTGGATCCTCATATGGTGTTCCCCTAAACTGTATGTTTTGTACCATTTGTATAATTGCAGGTTTAAGTTCAAATGAGTTAGCCGCTACATCAGGAGTTTGAATACTTAAGTGAATCTTTTCTGCCGTAGGATTTGCATAATCTCTTAAAGGTTTTTGTAAATTATGATATTCATTTTCAGCATTTTGAATACGTTGACCTCACTTTTGGTTGAGGTCTAGTCTTTCTCTTTAGTAGCCTAGGGTCTAGCCATAGGACTTTCCTATTGACTATTCTTAGAGAACTAGAAAAAGGCACCCTCACCATTAGAAATTCTAAACTCTTCTTTACTCAACTTGAAGTTCCACATATTGGTCCTAACCTCTAGCACTTAGTAGGTGGGGTCATTATGGGGGAGCTAAAGGAGAGTTCCTATAGGGCTATTTGACCTTAGGGTTGACCTTGAGGCACTCACTTCACTCACAATCACTCACTACCCTAAACCCAGAATTTCCTGACTTTGGTCCCTTAAGCCTTTGGAAAACTCATGTAGATGGTCCCCTAAACCTACTAGCCTTAGGCTAGGGTTTAGCTAAGACCAGTACATAGAGGACCCAAATGGGGTTTCCATTGGTCCATGGCTTACTTTTGATGGTTAGTTCCCCAATTTTACCCAAAATACTCAGTCTGGCCTTTTGCCCCTAAACTCCCCCAAATTACTTAAGTACCCTTGAAACCCTAAATTTGGTCAAAATTCTCAAATTTATCAAAAATACCCAAACTTGTTCAAAAATTATTTCAAACCTTTTGAAAACACCCAAATTACCCATAATCACCAAAAATTGCCAAAATATCAAAATGCCCATCCTTAGCCCAAAATTTCAAAAATTCCAAAAAACTCCCAAAAATTCCCAAAAATATTTCAAATATTCCCAATTTCATTTTTTCTCAACAACCACATGACCCAATTTGGCCAATTTAACCATATTTGACCAAGATCCCCAAATTTGCCTTTAAAGACCCAAATTTCCCGAAATTCAACTTAAATGTCCATCAATTTGATCCTAATTTCCCCCAATTTTAATCCCAAACTCAAATTCACCTTCAATGTAACCAAAATAAACCAAATCCAAGCTCAATTGGCCCATGCTTTGAGCCCAATTTTTGATTTAGGTCAAACCCTCAATTTTGGACACATGACCTAATCTCACCAAATTGAATCCATAGCCCCCTCAATTGGCCATGGTTTATGGTGAAAACTCTTTATAACATTCTTACACATCAAAATTGGCCATCAATTGGCCTTATTTAACATTTAGGCCTAATTCAAGGAGGAAAATGGGCAACATCTGATCTTAACTAACTTGTTTGGATGATTGAAATTAAAAAGGAGATTAATTGGTAGAAACAAACCTCACCATTTTAATTAAAAGGATAAATTAATAAATTTCTAAATTATTAAAATTTGGAAGTTTATTGAAATTTAATGAACCTAGGACTTAGGGATATGACTTATGAAGTCAATAATTATTTAACTTAATACCCCTATTTGTTGTTCAAATGAAATTCAAATAATAAATCATGATCACCTAAAACTTAACCTTTTCAAAATTATTTAAGACACTCACCTAGGTCTTAAGGGCTTAGTAGTGATCTAAATTAAATCAAGACTGATTACATGAGGATTAGAAAAGCAAACATAGCTAAAATTTAAGACATTTAAAACACTACAAGCCCAATTAGGACCAAAATTTGGCTAAGTGTTCCAACAACACTAGCTTTCTCTCTTTAAGTGTCTTCATTCACATAATCTTCAAAATTAAATTACAAACCATAATTACCCTATTCTTAGGAATAATTAGGACATCGAATTTTCATTGAGCATCAGGGCATTCATAGGATGAATTATTAAGCAACATAATAAGTTTAAATGAGCTCGAGGATTTTCACCAGGTAATAAGAGGGAAGCATGGACTTGCTTCTTCCTCTAGACCTGTTGGATACCTCGGAGGTCTACTAAACTTAATATATTTTGCTTAACAGAAATCTTCTTTAATCAAACTAATAGGGACTCACCAAGATATAACCTAGGGTTAGGTTGGTCGTCAAAACTTTACTTTCATGTTTCATATAAAATGTCCTGACATGCATTTTAAGTTTCAGGTGGTGGAACAAGAAGACTCACCAGGTACGCTTTTACAGTTTATAGCATCGTCTTTCTTGTACTTTCATACAATACTTTTGATGTTAATACAAAATTTGCATGCTAAACAACAATGTCACCCTGCATGAAAACTAAAACTATTAGGATAGCCAAAACAACTAAAACCAAAACCAAAACCAAAACCAAAACTAAAACTAAAATCAACCAAGATAAAATTCACCCCCACAACATTCAAAATATAAAACAACTTAAAACTTAATCACAAACATCAAACAAAACTACAATTGCAATTAAATTAAGATGTCTCTATCAGATGATCGAGAACCCCTCGGAGGAGGTAACCTAGGTTGCTAACGAGGCTTCCCACGATTTAAATGAAATTATGGAACTCATTAAGTTGAGTTTAGTAAATTCATTTGGACTAAGTGAATCCAATAGAAAATTGTGGTGCCGGAACGAGGGAACCATAGGATTCTAACCGATGTCGCTCTAATCAACTTTAACATCCCCCATAAAATTTAAAGAACTACAACCATAGGGCCGTCTCATTTGACATCATAACTTGACACCCAAGAAAATTCAAACTCGTCACGGCAAGGAACTTGGAACTAGTATTGTGGGCAGCACGACCATCTTGAACAGCAAAACACGTCTACATCAGCTAAACCAACTTCTTTCTTTAGAATTAAACAACAAAGCCATAGGATTTTGAGGTTGTCTGCTTATGCAACATAAATCCTCACTTCATCTTTAGGCCTTTGTACAACCATGTTGTATAATATAAGCCCTAAACTCGTCTTAGGATTCCAAGGTTGTCGTTCTTCAAGAGCTAAATACGCACATCTTCCAGGCTATTTGTGTGACCGTGTGACACAAACGTAAGTCCTAAATTAATAAAATTGGCAGGATGAAACACCTAAATATTTCTCCTCAAAACTGAAGTCAAACCATAGAATAGCTTGGGAAGTCACCGAGGTTCTCCCCCGAATCTGTGACATCCCCTAGTTCTTCCTCATTTGGATTCCAAAAATAGAATGTTCCAAATTTGAGCCAATTCCATTTCACATCTCTTTGTCAGATATCATTGAACAGTCCTTTCCTTTGAATTCCTTGAAGATAATATTTCTTGATTTTTATCAAGAGTTTTCTTAGATGACTTCGGTCATTTAAGATATAATTAACTATACGGGCTTGCCCTTATAGGAAGATTTTCTCAAACGCAACTTAATATAAACCCTATTTAATTCTTCATATTAAATAGGGAAAATTGTTGGCAAATAAAACGATTTCGTAGACCAAATGAATGTCATATATTTTTTAGTTTATTTGATCGAGCTTCATCCTCAAGTCTTGTGTTTATCATTCGGGATAGATACAGGGTTTGAGATATAGTGCTCTTTCATTTAAACTATAAAAAATATAGGGTCAATTTGATTTCATATTTTTCTAAATTTAAATTTTTATGTAAATTAAAGTGTCCTTTTGAAATAGGCGATGGGATTTCAATTCCGGTGACCGACAACTTCTTACGGGCAACTCCCCCATCTTTTTAGTGCCGACAAAATCTCAATATTATTTTGTAAAGTATTTGCCATATCTTAAAATTTATGAAATCTTTCTTATGTTCAAATTTTACGTTCTAATTTAGAATCATAGGGTATTAAAACTTCGGATCCCGAACTACGCATACAAAATTTTAGAAAATAAAATAACACAACAAAAATAAAATAAAATTTTAACTTTTCAGACTTTTAAATCTATATGGATTTTCCATTTTTTTAATTTTAATTTTACTAAAAAAAAATCTACAATTCAAATAAAATTACAATTTAAAAAAATTTCATTACCTTTTCAATTTAAATAGTTTTGTTACATTCCCCAGCAACAACGCCAAAAATTTGACCCAACCCACAATTACGTATATTTTTAATCTCTAAAATATTACAAAAAACATGTCCCAAATTAGATTTAGCGGTTAGTGTGAATAAATAAAATTATATAGAAAATAAATAATAAAACTTCATACTAGAGGTATTACGCAATGCAGATATACGTATCGTTTCAAGTAATATAGGATTCTCTTTAAAAATCTCAATATTGATCCCATGAGGAAAGTTGAATTATTTAAATTAGACTAGTGAAATTTTATCTAAATTACAGTTAAAATGAAAGTAGAACAATGTTGATATGATTGCAAATGTTAAGACTAAATTAAAGTAGAAAGAAACAATTAAGATTAACAGTTTAATAAAGTAAATTTAACAAGTTTGAATATTATAAAAAGATCTTTCCCCTTGCAAAAGAGATATTAATCTGTGTATGATTTGAATGACTAAAAATAAGATGATGTATTGTGACAAATAGGAGCATTCATATTCCTTACCCCCTCTTGGTGCTAGCAAAGAATATTGGCTAATTTAGAATTTTTCACCAACTTGTGTAGTAGTGATGGGTAGATTCTGGCCTCTCACCCCATGATTACCCACAATGCCCTCTCTATAGGACCTACTAAGGACCCTTATGATCCAAACTCTAAATCAAATTGATAAAAAGGATCTAGTATGTCACCCTAAAAGCTTCAATTTTATGCCCATCAAAACTTATCTCCCTATTTATTTGCACTCCCCCGTAGGTGATCACAATGACTATGCCCAGAATGAAGTGTGAGACTCACTAATTGGGTGAAATCATAGCCCTCTCGGGTCTTTATGTTTCTTAACAGATTTTAACCTCACAAGTGGCCAATTTGTAAAGTCAATGAAGAAACGGTGAAAATGTCATCATAATTTTTTAAAGTAAAAAGACATCTTTAAATCATTCTCATCCCACAAGATTAATTCCCAAATGCAAGAAGAAAGAAAAGGAACTACTCAGAATTCATGGAGAATAAACAAAAAAAAACATAATTTGTATTAAAATCCAAGTCTTAGAAACAAAAACATAAACACAAATACAAAATACCTTATATCTTCTACCTAACACAAATTCTGGAGTCTCCTTAAGGATTTCTCCAAACTCTTACTCTTACAAACACAAATCACACTTAAACACAAAACTAGAACTACCTAAGGCCTTCAAATGATGCCTAGAAGTCCTCTTTTTTGTCTAATTTTTGACCCTTTCAATAGATCTTTGAAAATAACCAAGGATTGCTTTAAGCACCCCTTCAAAATTTGGTCAAATTCATTGAATCTTATAGAAGGGTAATTATTGGTGCTATAACGCCAGTCTGGGCACTATAGCGCCCATTACACCCGTCTAAGGTGCGATAGCTGATTCCGACTTTCTATATAGATGTAAAATATGATGTATGTGATTATATGCTTAATTTCCTTAATAGTTATTCTTAATTAGTAACAAAGCTAAAAACTTGGTCCAAAGCAAAAGCTAGGTAATTTTTCCACTATAAAACAAATAAGAATACAACTATAACATTTAAATATGAAATACTACGCAAGTATACGTATTATTATCAAGTAATATAGGACTTTTTGATAAAGCTCCGAATATCAAATCCACAGGGAAGACTGGAATATGCACTTTAAAAAGACATAAAGTTTAGCTGACAAAAATCTACAAAATATTCTTACTTAAACTTAAGATGTCATATCAGGAATGAAAATTGAATTTTTTTTTTGTAATTTTTAATTTATGAAAATAAAATAAGCAACTAATTAACTTAACTAAATATTTGCAAGATGAAGGTAATATAAGTAAATTATTTTTTTTTCATATCATGAATCAGTAATAAGTATAGAAATTCTGTTGTGGAAGTATGTTAAATGTGTTGTGCCAAATTAGAACAATAATATTCTTTGATTTTACTAGAGATGCTATAATGATCATTGACTAATCTATAGTTTGAATAAATCATCACAGCCTTTAAATACTTGGATGAATGATGGCTATGGATATCTAATGGCTGGCCTCCTCCTTTGATGATCCAAGTCATCTTTAATAAAAATCCAAAAGGTGTCTTGGTATCTCTTCAAAATATGTCTGCATTCAATGAATCTTCTAGAAGTTCCTCCTTTCAAAAGCCAATTGAATGAATTTTCGTGTTCATGGATTATTTCCCACGTTTTTACCAAGGGTTGCTTCAAACACTTCTTCAAAAATTTGTTTAAATTCAATGAATCATCAAATAACTATTTTTCGCACGTAAGCGCGAGATACCTGACACTTAGGCGCGACTCTCGACGCATAGGTGCTAGTGTTGGGCGCTTAGGCGCTAAGTTCATTTTTGTACCTTCATCATTTTTGTTTTAAATTTGATCTTTTTTCACTCCTTTTAACATTGTTCATCCATTTGATTATACCTGAAAAGAAAACACACAAATATCTTTCATTAAAGCACAATATCTAAAAAATAGGTATATAAATGTATATCAAAATCACTATATATTTTAGGTGTATCAAAATCCCCAAAACTTAAAATGTTACTTGTCCTCAAGTGACCTTTCAATCTTTAAAAACTAAATACATAGAGGATGTATCTGAGTTTCTTTAGGAGTTACTAAAATTTTGATGTAGAAATATAGTAGTCTTGTTTAGAAAAATATTAGTAAATGAGAACAACTTAGAGATTAGAATTTTTTAATGTTAAGAAATATGAAAATATGAGTTTCTATCTAATTCAAAAATAATGTAGATTCTCCAAATATAGACTTTAGGCATTTTATCTTCTCGACTTAAGAAAATTTTATTAAGCATAATTTTACTTACTATATTATATCCTTAAGCTTAAGAGTTTCTCAAGTCTTACACTTTAGAAAGATCAGATGTGGAACCAATTTTTTATTAGACACTAATTCTCAAGCTTCTTCTCCCTTTTTAAATTTTCTTTTCTTTTTCTTTTTCAATTTTCTTTTTTCCTTTTTCTCTTTTTCTTTTTCTTTTTCTTTTCTTTTCATTTTCAGGCAAGGATTACTATATTTGGATAGGCCTTTAATGATTTTGAATCCCACTCTTCCTTTCCTAAAGCAAAGAGTTGATATTTTTCTTTCACTTAAAAATAAAATAATAATTTTTCAAAATTACTTTCAAAAAAAGAAATTTAAGTTGTGAAAATAAAAATCTAAATCTCCTAATTTTTTTTTTAAAATACAATTTTTCCTACTAAAGATAGTTACACTATACTTAGCATTTTCCAAACTAAATTTTTTTTTTTAACTTTAAGTTTTTCTTCATTACTATAAATTTTAACTAAATTCTCTTACTCATTTTTATGTTCAAAATTTTACTTCTCTAATATAACTTCATATATATAATCATTTTTCTTCAAATCAAAATCAAATTTATTTGAAATACATTTAAGAACAAATAAATTTTTAAGTTCTTTAAAAAAATTTTCATTCCCCCCACCCCAAACTTAAATTTTTAATAAAATAATACATTTTAGCATCAAATAAAAATGTTGGCAGGAATGAAAATTTAAAATAGCATGCTTGCAGGAATTTTTACTTCCTAAAGTTGCAAGTACAAAAATTAAAAATAAAGTAAAACTTAAATTGATCAAGTTTTATTTTACTTAACATGTAGAGATTCATTAGACTTCTATGCAGTAGAGTATAACATAAAAGCAAACAAACACACTAACAACCATACATGATTGTAACATATGGAAAAATATCTGGTAGTAAATTGAAAAATTTTAAACATGCAGCTTTTAAGTAAAGTTAGTAATATTCTAACCCTTCCTAAAATCCAGAATTAAGTTCAACACAAACTAACTAACTACAATAAGCAACACAGTTAACATAATTACTACCACCAAACATAATAACTACTCACAAAAACACAAATACATCACAATAGTGCTACTAAACAAAGCACAACAGAAACTAACAGTCTCAACAATAACAACTGAAAACACAACAAAAAGTACAGAATAACTACACCATCAACAATTTACAACGACACAAACTAAAAATCAAACAAAACTATAGATCCAACTAGTCATCCTCATCCTTCGCATCACTCTCATCGCTATGCCAAGTAGCTGCAGGCTCATATGGTGGATATCTAGGTGATTGAGGAAACACCACATCTTGATTCCCTCTTATGAGGTTTTCCATAGCTAAGTTGTATTCATCCTCATAATCTCTATGTCTCTTCATGTATCCATCCATATGCTCTGCAAAATGTTCTAAATTTGATACTTTTTCATTGGTATAAATGACATTATTCAATATCCTCTATAATAGTTGTGACTGAGAATTAGATCCATAAGT
>JXCR01073163.1:0-15043 GCA_002079205.1 Phalaenopsis hybrid cultivar
TCTTCCTCCTCATGCTAGCGTAAGCGCTTCATGTTTTCCCATAACAAAGAATGAATATTCCTTAACTTAATAGAGGCTAGCTTAACCATTCTATTAGGTGAAACAATTTTATACTCAAAAACCCATTCCATTATTTAGAGTCAATCAATGAACTCGTCTAAATCCATGCGACTGTCAAAATCTGGAAATTCAATCTTCAATTTAAAATTTTGGATTCTCCTCTAATATTCCATAGCAAAAATTTGAGGTATCAATTCTTGATCACTGAAAACTGACATATGAAAGAAGTTCACTTCCTACTCTCAATCTGAGGAGTCACTGTTATGATTATAGGTGACATCACCAGTTTGTCTCCTCTCAGATGCGACAATCCCTGTTGTAGTTGAAAGATTTGNACATATTAAGAGGCCTTCTATCCATATTAAAAAGATAGAAGGTGCAGAATGATGGCCTATAAAAGAGAAGCATAAAACTAAATTAAGTGTTGCTGATATGAGAATGCTCAAGTGGGCGAGTAGTTTTAGACTTTTACACAAAATACGAAATGAATATATCCGCAAAAGGGTTGGTGTAGCTCTAATGACTGACACTATTAGAGAGAGTCGTCTTAGATGGTTTGGTCACATTAAACGTCGACCGTCTGATGATCCAGTTAGAAGAGTAGATGTATTAGATTCAACTCGTTTTAAGGAAGGTAGAGGTAGACCAAAAATGACTTGGGGATGTTGTATAAAAAATGATTTTAATTTATTATATATAAATGAAAATATGACACTCAATAGGACAATGGAGAAAAAGAATTCATGTAGNACTTGAGCACTTCCTTGCTATGACGAATTTAAGTGTCCCTGCAGTCTCCACCTTTTTTCACTCTGCACAGGTTGCTCCTCTAGTGAGGTCGGCTTGGATGCTCCACTAGGTGTACACCTGTTCCCTAATCAAATGGCTAAATTATATTTGAAGGGTGGTATGGACCTTAATATTGTTATATTATCTTTCCACATTCACGATTAAGGTCTGGACAACTTGTAATGTCCAATATGTTTGTAATTATATCATGTTGCCGATTGATGACCTCAATCCCCTAGATATAGATCTATGATGTTCTCCTCCTACTCTATTAGCTCATACTTCAGCATAAACTGCTCGAACTCAATTGTGTACTCTATTGAGAGATCATTCTGTTACAAGTGATGAATCCTCAAGAACAAGACTTGACTATAATATACTGATGGGTACTTGTGATGCATCACCCTTTTCTGACTGTGGTGATATTACTCTTCCTCCTCATGCTAGCGTAAGCGCTTCATGTTTTCCCATAACAAAGAATGAATATTCCTTAACTTAATAGAGGCTAGCTTAACCATTCTATTAGGTGAAACAATTTTATACTCAAAAACCCATTCCATTATTTAGAGTCAATCAATGAACTCGTCTAAATCCATGCGACTGTCAAAATCTGGAAATTCAATCTTCAATTTAAAATTTTGGATTCTCCTCTAATATTCCATAGCAAAAATTTGAGGTATCAATTCTTGATCACTGAAAACTGACATATGAAAGAAGTTCACTTCCTACTCTCAATCTGAGGAGTCACTGTTATGATTATAGGTGACATCACCAGTTTGTCTCCTCTCAAATGTGACAATCCCTGTTGTAGTTGAAAGATTTGTCGTTGCATATCCTCCATAGTAAGTTCTTGAACACCTCACTGAGAGTTTCTCCCTGGAGGCTAAGCGTCCTCTTACAATTAGATTTTTGCCATATGTATGATTGCAAATCAAAGGTTGGCCAAGCTTAAGTTTTGGATCTATATGTCAAGGTGAACTTTTTGTGAAGGTAAAAACGTTGGATTTTAAAAGTTTAGGGTTAAAGTTAAGAATTTTGGTGGGAATAAGGGTATGAGTTATTGTTAGTTTTTTTTATTATTATTATTTTAGATTGGGTGCAAGAAAGACAAATCCCTAGAAAATTAACAGATGATATTGTTTTAGGTCTCCTAGAAGATTTTTGGGAAGCAAATTTAGGGGGGAGGTGATTGTGGAATTGCAAGGGGATAATTTGGGCAATTGCTTAAAAAAGAGGGTCAAATGGTGAATGAAGAGATAGGGGTAGCGAGGAGGATCCATCAAATGTTCCTAAGCAAGATACAAATACACCACTTGCATGACAAAAATACATCACTTGCAAAAAGAAGGAAACACTCTATAGAGCATAAAACAGAGAATAAAATCTCCCAACATAATAACAATAGCAAAAGTCTCCAAAAGCCGCAAAAGAAATGCATATAAATAATTCCCCTTAGAAAATAACCTGATTAGAAACTAAAGAAATACACTAGAACCAAAATAAGAAGCAAAGGAAAGAAATTTGTTAAAAATAAAGGAATGGAAATAGAAAAAAATTAAAAAATACAATTGGGCGTTGAAATCTCATGATTGAGGAACTAATCACAATCCCGCATGTTCCATGACACCGCAGAAACAGGTGTGATGTCCCGTCGTTGACCAACATCTTTAAGTCAACAAAATAGTACATAAATGTCATTATATTTTAAAGATGTCAGCAAACCAAACGACTCATAAATATTAACATGTTTATATAAAACTATACAAAATAGAAGAGAAGATATTTACTAGCATTGAGTTGAATAGTTCATTGTTATCAAGAAAATTTTAAAAATAAAATTCTATTGATCAAATATAGTTTGTTTGGTTCAATCTTATCTTAATAATGCATATAGCCATTTAGAAAGATTAACTATTATGTTAATCTTTCTTAGAGTTATTTATTTTAGTTGTTAGATAATCTAACAATAAACATCAATATATTTGACTAAACATCTAGATGTCATCAAAAGAGGAAATGAATTTCATTGACAATATTGAAATTTAAAAATGTCAGCAATCAAAAGGACCCTCAAATATTTGTGTCTAAGTCATTGCCATGGTTACCTCTTCCTCATACTTGTCAATATCTGGGTATAAAGCTGCAATCAAGGCATCAAAGTTGGGATCATCTCTCAAAGAACGCCTACTTGCACAGTGAGTGCGACAAGCTGGACACTCATTATTTCTGAAGAAGTTAAGAGTCGAGCATAAAAATTAAATGTGCATGCCAAAAAAAACTATAAATATAACAACTTTGATAAATAAATATTAAAGAAGTGTAAAGTTTTACATTAAATAAATCATGAATATATATAGTGTAGCATACCCAAGTCGCATAGATTTGTCAATACATTCTCTGCAAAAGCGATGCAGGCACTCCATTACTGTTCTTGTCTTCCGGATAATTCCTAGTATATAACAAAAATTAACAGGGAGGCTTTTCTCCAGAACAAGGTAGCAATATATTCAACAAGAAAAACTAAAGCCAAAAGCAAGCATTTTTATAAAGCTCCGATGCTGGAGGAAAAAAATTATAATAATGCAAGCTAAAGCTTTGATAATTTAAGCAGCCTTCTTCTGCCAGTTTTGTTCTACCAATTGTGAATTTATAGATTTGTAGGCCATTTTAATCATTTTCAAAACCTTCATAAGCTTGTCTACATTGTCAACCTCAAACATGTTCTAATAACTTCGGATGAACCTTATTTCATTTCTCCTTTGAAGAACCAAAATGACTTCGCTTCAATTCTTTGCAAGACATCAAACGGTATGCTCTTCTTCTAGTTTATGTTTGATAAAACTGCTATTATTGGGACATATTTGCCATTAATTATCTATTTGCAACATTTACAATCCATATTAAGAGGCCTTCTATTAAAAAGATAGAAGGTGCAGAATGATGGCCTATAAAAGAGAAGCATAAAACTAAATTAAGTGTTGCTGATATGAGAATGCTCAAGTGGGCGAGTAGTTTTACACTTTTACACAAAATACGAAATGAATATATCCGCAAAAGGGTTGGTGTAGCTCTAATGACAGACACTATTAGAGAGAGTCATCTTAGATGGTTTGGTCACATTAAACGTCGACTGTCTGATGATCCAGTTAGAAGAGTAGATGTATTAGATTCAACTCGTTTTAAGGTAGAGGTAGACCAAAAATGACTTGGGGATGTTGTATAAAAATTGATTTTAATTTATTATATATAAATGAAAATATGACACTCAATAGGACAATGGAGAAAAAGAATTCATGTAGTCGGCCTCACTTAGTAGGAAAAAGGCTTGTTGTTGTTGTCGTTGTGCTTCTTAGGCTTGGAAGTTCACAATAACTTCTCTAACGTTTCCTAAAAAAACATAACAGTGCAAAGGATCTAATTATTTTGGCAAACATTGAATATATTTCTCCTATAAATAATCAATGTTAAGAAAACATTAGGTATCTCGGTAAGAAAGGTCATATTGCTTTGATCCTATTGTATTTCAACAGCTAGAAGCAGCATGAAATATTTGACAATTATTCAACCAAATAATTCATTTGTAATTTAGCTTGTCAATCAATTTTGACATCAATGATATCCTTTAATACCTTTATCGGACACCAAGCCATGATTTGTTCTTTCCAACTTGTTCTTCTCTTCATCTCGTGCCGTATAGATTGAGTTCATTGGCTTGATATTTCATGGTTTATCATAGAACAGCATGTGGCGTGGGGGCTCGGGGCTGAACCGGTTCAACCCAGTTCAACAAGGGGAAGGGGCTGAGCCAACCCTCTCCTCCCTCTTTTNCGTATAGATTGAGTTCATTGTCTTGATATTTCATGGTTTATCATAGAACAGCATGTGGCGTGGGAGCTCGGGGCTGAACCGGTTCAACCCAGTTCAACAAGGGGAAGGGGCTGAGCCAACCCTCTCCTCCCTCTTTTCATTGGGCAGGAATTATTTCACTTTTTTTTTTTTCCCCCGCCTATCCCTCTTCTATTTATAAGTGTTTTTATGTCTTATGGTTCAGTTCTGTTGATTCTGATTTCAGGTTTCAGTTAAGGACAGCCGTCAGCATCATTTTTTCCCTTTCCAGGGTTGTATGCGACGACGAGAGGTGCTCCGGCTGTACTCGCTCCGAGGTGGTGGGTATCCTCAATGTTCCTCCTCGTCCACACCCTCCCTTTCACCGCTGCCGCCGCCGCCGTATTAGTGGGACCCTACCATAGACAGCAGATGCTATATCTGCAGCCCCCAAATCCTTTACGTCATAAACCATCAGCCTCACAAGCCACCCCCTTTGCTGCTGTTCCATCCAGCCAATCCACCCTGCTACATTCCCATCAGATCCAGGCGCATCACTACCCTGCCAGCCTCCCTAACGTAATTCCCTCCTACCAGCCTTCCCTGTTACCACCGTAAGCATCCCCCACCTGCAAACTTCCCTATCGTAATCCCTCCTTCCTACACCGCCCCTTCCCGTAACTNTACCGTAAGCATCCCCCACCTGCAAACTTCCCTATCGTCATCCCTCCTTCCTACACCGCCCCTTCCCGTAACTCTCCACTGCCCAGCCCGTAACCCCCCTCTCCACTACCCAGCCATCCCCATAACTCCTCTCCCCCTGCACAGCCATACCGTAAATCTCCCCTACACAGCCCGTAATTCCCTCTCCACTACCCAGCCATCCCCATAACCCCTCTCCCCCTACACAGCCAGCCCCAAACGTCTCTTCTCCTTCTTGCTACAACCCAAAACCCTCCTCCCATCCTCTGGCCTCTACAGCAACTCCCATTCCAACTCAAATCTGCGCCATAGACCCATATACAGCACTCCTATTCCAGCCACCGCCCTCAAATTACCTTCCTGCTATTGCCCAACCCCCACATGAACTCTTACCCGGCAGGCCAGCCGCCAGCCATCCCCTCGTCATGGCCCCATAGTGATTTTTTATATTTGTTGTTTATTTCCTGTTCTTGAAGAGTCGTCGTTGTAACCTTTGAATTTCAGCACTAAGATTGCTATTTTCATTGTGGTTTGGGTTACCTCCGGTATCATTTGATATCAAATCTAGTCTGACCTAGTCTTATCCTAGAGTTTCCTAGCATCCGCCCCCATCCAAACCGCCTCCACCAATTTTTTTTTTCCTCTTCCCAAACTTTTAGCCACATTTTGACCTAACACTAATTCTCCTTTGCTGATATTCTAAATCAGCAATCCTAAATCAAATTCTCGACACCGTTGATTAGTCTCCTACATCCTCTTCCACGTCTCAAACCAAAGCCCTACCCATGTCATCAAGGAGATACATGCCTGAGCCTACCCAGGAAGAGATGCAATAGGAGATATGTCGACTTCGGCGGAGAGTGGCGGATATTAAGAATGAAATCCAATGGGAGGCTACCATCGACCGTGATCAAGAGAGTCAGCAAAGAGAACGAAAGAAACTAATGATAAAGCGGGAGACCCAGTACTAGTTTCTACCAGCTTACTACCGACAAAAGGTGCAGACTCTATCATCATAAGTGGAGAGACACCCCCACATCTTACATGTGCGGTTCAACCTCAGAATCCTATAGCCCGAGTACACTCAGGAGAACCTAAGGCGACCCTTTTAGAAGACAAGCTGCTTCGGAGAGGAAAATATGTGAAACTCATTCTCATCCCTAAATTTGTCACTGCCAAGAAGTGTTGCAAGTGCCATGAATTTGGGCATGTCAAGTTAGAATGCACAACCCAAAGACGATGGTGATCTGTTTCACTAAGTAGGGCGTCATAGAAATTTTGGGCAAAGACATTGCTGACACTGAAGACAGTGAGTGACAGCTTCTAGCTGAAGAGGTAAACGGTGATCTAGACGAAGATATGAACTTCAGAGAGGATTTTCAATTGTCAGCCAACGAAGAAGAGACAACATGAATTTCAATTAACCCAAAGATNCGCTGACACTGAAGACAGTGAGTGAAAGCTTCTAGCTGAAGAGGTAAACGGTGATCTAGACGAAGATACGAACTTCAGAGAGGATTTTCAATTGTCAGCCAACGAAGAAGAGACAACATGAATTTCAATTAACCCAAAGATAGAGGTTGCAGCTAAGGTAACAGTCTCTGCTCTAGAAGGTAGTGACCTGAGGTAATGGGCGGCCCAGCAAAGCAAGAGATTATGGTGCCTCGAGCTAGCATCTTGCAGATAGTTAAGAGGAAAATCAGCGAGAATGATTTTGNAATCTGATGTAATGGGCGGCCCAGCAGAGCAAGAGATTATGGTGCCTCGAGCTAGCATCTTGCAGATAGTTAAGAGGAAAATCAGCGAGAATGATTTTGGATGTCTACAAGGGTATGAGTTTGAGGAGCTGGCATCAGATACAGAGCCACTACAAATAAGCGAAATACATATTTTTCATATGTACAGACCCCCTTCTGAGTTGCCCCAATAAAGGGAGGTCCAACATGTCAGAAATGAGGTCATTGTGTGCCATGACAAGAATATTACGTCAAGTTATTTGGAGATTACTTTCGGTCAGCATGGGACACCTTATCAAATGTCGTGATGAGAGAAATGAACCCCAGCTTTGTAGTGGGCCCAAGAAGCTTGATGGGGACGAAAATTCTACAATAGGATCCAGGTTCTATCAATGAAGAATAGGTCTCTCCTAAGAGGGAGCTAATGAGAGTGGCGCAGCCTGCCACGGATTTCAACCCAGGGTTAGGATACTAGTTTATTAGTTGCACCCAGTCGAGTACAAGGAGTGGAAGAAGCTGGTTACAACTGGGATGGCGCGAAACCTGATACGTGAAAATACTCGTATATCTACAGTTCAAGCTTAGGTCATGCCAAAGGTGGACGGATATTTCTTCCATCAAAATGTGCTTTAGAATAACAAAATCTACTTGTTCAAATGCCAGAGGACTTGACGGCGTGCCACGAGGAGCCAGAAGTTTCGACGAATGAGGTTGAAGCTCCCCCAACTCCGGAAGATTAACGTGGGGGCTCGGGGTTGAACTTTGTTCAACTCTTTTCATAAAGGGGTAAGGGCTGAACTGGCCCTCTCCTCCCTCATTTCAAAGGGTGGAAATTTTTTCCACTCTCTGTTTTCATTTCTCGCCTATCTCTCTTCTATTTATTTGTGTTTTTACATCTTAAGAGTTCAGTTTTATTGATTTTGACTTCAATTTTCTGTCAAGGACAGCAGTTAGTGTCCTTTTTTTCCCTTTTCAGGGTTGTATCCGATGACAAATGGTACTCCGGCTATATCTCGCTCCAAGGTGGTGATTATCCTCGACTTTACGCCTCCTACGCACCCTCCCTTCCGCCGCCTCAGCAGATGATATATTTGTAGCCCCTAAATCCTTTCCCATCATAAACCATCNGAATGGTACTCCGGCTATATCTCGCTCCAAGGTGGTGATTATCCTCGACTTTACGCCTCCTAAGCACCCTCCCTTCCGCCGCCTCAGCAGATGATATATTTGTAGCCCCTAAATCCTTTCCCATCATAAACCATCAACCTCAAGCCACCCCTTCGATACTGTTCCATCCAGCTAACCCACCATGCTACTTTCCCATCAGATCCAGCCGCATCACTTCTTGGACAGCCTCCCTACCGTAATTCCCTCCAATCAGCCTTCCTTGTTACTACCGTAAGCATCCCCCACCTGCAAACTTCCCTATCGTAATTCCCTCCTTCCTACACCACCCCTTCCCGTAACCCTCCACTACACAGCCAGCAATCCTCCCCTCCACCACCCAGCCATCCCCGTAACCCTCCACTCCACTGCTGCCATAGACCCATATCCAGCCCTCTTATTCCTGCCACCACGGTTGATTTACCTTCCCGCTATTGCCCAACCCCCACATGAACTCTTCCCCTGCTGACCAGCCACCACCCATCACTTCGCCATCGCCCCAGTGAGTCATTTTTTATATTTGTTGTCAGTTTTTTCCTGTTCTCGAAGAGTCGTCATCATAACCATTAAATTTCAGCACTAAGATTCTTATTTTCATTGTAGTTTGGGTTACCTCAGGTATTAGTATGTGTATTATGTTGAATCTTTAATTTCATGTAAGAGTAAGAAGCAGCNACCCCAGTGCGTCATTTTTTATATTTGTTGTCAGTTTTTTCCTGTTCTCGAAGAGTCGTCATCGTAACCATTAAATTTCAGCACTAAGATTCTTATTTTCATTGTAGTTTGGGTTAGCTCAGGTATTAGTATGTGTATTATGTTGAATCTTTAATTTCATGTAAGAGTAAGAAGCAGCCTCGTATGCCTNCTCATTTCAAGCGCCTAGGCTCCCAAGTAGGGTGCTAGACTACATAGAAAACCTCCATGCATGCAGAATATAGAACGATGAAGAAGTCGGCGCCTAAGCCAGACACCTAGGCGACCACTNTTCATTTCAAGCGCCTAGGCTCCCAAGTAGGGTGCTAGGCTACATAAAAAACCTCCATGCATGCAGAATATAGAACGATGAAGAAGTCGGCGCCTAAGCCAGACACCTAGGCGACCACTTCCGGTGTGACCTAGCGCCAGGTGCTCAAGCACAAAAACATATGGAGGGCTTTCGCACCAGTCCAAGCGCCAAGGTGCCCGGCGACGATTTTTGGCATTTTCTATGATTTTGTGGCATGGAAAAGAGATTTAAGCAAAGTTCTCATCATTCCAAGGGTAACNATTTATTAGTTGCACCCAGTCGAGTACAAGGAGTGGAAGAAGCGGGTTACAACTGGGATGGCGCGAAACCTGATACGTGAAAATACTCGTATATCTGCAGTTCAAGCTTAGGTCATGCCAAAGGTGGACGGATATTTCTTCCATCAAAATGTGCTTTAGAATAACAAAATCTACTTGTTCAAATGCCAGAGGACTTGACGGCACGCCACGAGGAGCCAGAAGTTTCGACGAATGAGGTTGAAGCTCCCCCAACTCCGGAAGACTAACGTGGGGGCTCGGGGTTGAACCTGTTCAACTCTTTTCATAAAGGGGTAAGGGCTGAACTGGCCCTCTCCTCCCTCATTTCAAAGGGCGGAAATTTTTTCCACTCTCTGTTTTCATTTCTCGCCTATCTCTCCTCTATTTATATGTGTTTTTACATCTTAAGAGTTCAGTTTTATTGATTTTGACTTCAATTTTCTGTCAAGGACAGCAGTTAGTGTCCTTTTTTTCCCTTTTCAGGGTTGTATCCGATGACAAATGGTACTCCGGCTATATCTCGCTCCAAGGTGGTGATTATCCTCGACTTTACGCCTCCTAAGCACCCTCCCTTCCGCCGCCTCAGCAGATGATATATTTGTAGCCCCTAAATCCTTTCCCATCATAAACCATCAACCTCAAGCCACCCCTTCGATACTGTTCCATCCAGCTAACCCACCGTGCTACTTTCCCATCAGATCCAGCCGCATCACTTCTTGGACAGCCTCCCTACCGTAATTCCCTCCAATCAGCCTTCCTTGTTACTACCGTAAGCATCCCCCACCTGCAAACTTCCCTATCGTAATTCCCTCCTTCCTACACCACCCCTTCCCGTAACCCTCCACTACACAGCCAGCAATCCTCCCCTCCACCACCCAGCCATCCCCGTAACCCTCCACTCCACTGCTGCCATAGACCCATATCCAGCCCTCTTATTCCTGCCACCACGGTTGATTTATCTTCCCGCTATTGCCCAACCCCCACATGAACTCTTCCCCTGCTGACCAGCCACCACCCATCACTTCGCCATCACCCCAGTGCGTCATTTTTTATATTTGTTGTCAGTTTTTTCCTGTTCTCGAAGAGTCGTCATCGTAACCATTAAATTTCAGCACTAAGATTCTTATTTTCATTGTAGTTTGGGTTAGCTCAGGTATTAGTATGTGTATTATGTTGAATCTTTAATTTCATGTAAGAGTAAGAAGCAGCCTCGTATGCCTAAATCAGCCACTAAGTTTGAGTAGTGTTTAGTATTTCACATGTTCCAATATTTTTAAGCTTCATGAACTACTATTTCAACTTTATTTTCTTTAAAATAATCTCTCAATATGCAGGAAATGCTAGTGTCCTTCGAATTATAGACAATCTTGTTTATAATGAGACGAAAAAAACAAATCAAAGCAGGCGGTCATTCAACTCAAAAAGCTTTCAACAATTGTATTAGTGCCATTCAAATTATAGACAATCTTGTTTATAATGAGAAGCAGAAAACATATCAAATCAGGCCGTCAATCAATTCAAAAAGATTTAATGCTTGTGTTATTTTTCTTCCTTATATTTCTACAAACCTTCAGATTATCATCCTTTTGAGAAAATGGTTACTTTATGACGAACAACATCTGAGAGGAGATATCAACCAAATATCAACTGCAATAATATTAAATCTATAGAATATGATTAATTAGTTAGTATAGTTGTAAATATTCAAAAGTTAGAAAAAGCACTGTAGATTCTATATTAAGCTAGAAATAAACTTAAACAACTCAAAACTTGTATAGTATTATGCCTATAATTTTACATAAAATGATCAGAACGCCCAAAGTAGAAGCAAGGTGTCTAATTGAAAAGCTTCATCAATATATATTTTAACACAGCCTATCCCTCTCACTCGATGTGTGCTAGAAAATAAGAAAGATTGATTAATACGGGATTTAATTAACAACAACAGAAAATCAAATAATATTGTTGAATTCAAATAGAGAGTTACAACCACAAAACAGCAATAGAAAATAGCAACAACACAATACACTAACTCCCGTTAGATTTGGATAAAATGGTGTTAGGTGGCCGGAAGGATTGTATTGACATGGAGGGAGGGGAGGCAGCAGGGTGTAGGCGGGCTTCTGTGGGAGGTTGGACGGGCAACTGAAGAAGGTGGGTGGTAGGGCTGCAGCTGGTCGGCACAAGGTTGGTAGGGTGTCTGTGGCCAGACAGCAGAAGGCTGGGAGGATGGTTGCATCAAGATGGTAGGAGTGTGGTAGAGTGGTTGTGGCTGGAAGGCAGCGGGCTGAGAAGATCGTTGTGTCAAGATGGTTGGAGAGTGCTAGTGTGGCTGCGGTTGGATGGCGGAAGGCTGGAAGGAGGTGGAGGAAGGCTATGGGAGGGCTGAGCAGGGTGGGTGCCAAGCAACCAAAGTGGATAGCGGTTGTCAGCTTGGAGGTAGGAGAACTGCAAGGAGAGAGAACAGCCAAAGAGGGCTATTCCGAGTGGCGGCAACAGAGAAGCCAGCGGTATATATAGCTCTCAAATAAAATATATTTCTATAAATATATATTTAAAAAGATAAGAGTGGAAATATCTATCTTTTTAAATATACATTTCTCATGAATTTAAGAAATATATTTTCTCAAACCCATGAGAAATATATATTTATAGAAATATATATTTATATATATATTTATATAAATATATATTTATAGAAATATTTGTAGAAATATATATTTTGTGAGAAAGAGAATATACCGTTGTTGACACAGAGGGAGAAAGAGAATATACCACTGTTGATACGAAGGGAGAATGAGAATACTCCAGAACTAACACAAAGAGAATATAAATTGGGCATTTACATATATACCACACAATTTTCATATATTTACACATCTAGAATTACAGGAGGGTGGGGCTACCCTTCTGTCATTACTACTTTGTGTGTTGGTTTTGGAGTGAAGTATAAAAATTATAGCATAAAGATAGAATTAATTGCCCATATTTATAAAGCAAGATGACAGAACTTGGGTGAGCCTTTTCTCCCATTTGAGAAATATATAGATAGATGCTGAGCTCTCAAATATATTAGAACAATTCTCTTTCTCGATGAGATTGGTTATATATTTCTATAAATATATAGAAATATCACCTTTAGTTTGACTCTTAAGTACTTATTCTTATATTTTATTTGAGAGCTCAGCATCTATCTATTAATTACTATTGAAAAAAGTAGTGTTTCAGTTGTTCTTAAAGCTGAGGATAATCACCTGAAGCGATATGTAGCCAAAACACCACTGGACTCAAACACTACTCTTTTCTATCTTTATGCTATAATTCTTATATTTGAAATATATAGCCAAAAACACCACTCAACTCAAAGTAAGAAAGAGAATATATATTTTCTCAAAAGAGAAATATATATATTTTTTATATATATAAATTATAGCATAAAGATAGAATTAATTGCCCTTATTTATAAAGTGATCTATCAAAACTTGGGTGAGCCTTTTCTCCCATTTGAGAAATATATAGCTAGATGTTGAGCTTTCAAATATATCAGAACAATTCTCTTTCTCGAAGAGATTGGCTATAAATTTCTATAAATATATAGAAATATCACTTGTAATTTGACTCTAAAGTACTTATTCTTATATTTTATTTGAGAGCTCAGCATCTATCTATAAATCACTATTGAAAAGAGTAGTGTTTGAGTTGTTCTTAAAGCTGAGGATAATCACCACCTCTGAAGCTATATATAGCCAAAACACCACTCAACTCAAATACTACTCTTTTCCATCTTTATGCTATAATTCTTATATTTGAAATATATAGCCAAAACACCACTCAACTCAAAGTGAGAGACAATTTTCATATATTCTCTTTCACACAAAGTACATCTTATTGTCAGTTTCAAGTCGAATCCATTTATGAAGCGTGGGAACAACATGATGTTGATAATGATTAATACTATAATTTAATTTGTTTTATAAATAAAGGCAATCAATTCTATCTTTATGCTATAATTTTTATAATTTAGGACAAACATTTTAGAAATTATTATAAAAATTAAATACTACTCTTTTCAATAGTAATTTATAGATAATCACCACCTCTCACAACTGGCTAATTTGGGAATAATTATAAATTGGGCATTTAGATCTATATCACACAATTTTCATATATTTAAACATCTAGAACCAGCACAGAAAGTATATAAATTTCTATAAATATATATTCTCCCTTCCTATATTCTCAACTCAACTTGCTAGAACGTGAGAAAGAGAATATACCACTGTTGATTCAAAGGGAGGGAGAGATATAGCAACATAGAGAGAGCAACAGAGTAAGAAAAAGTGATAGAGAAAGGGCAAGAGAAAGAGGGAGGGATAGCGAGTGATGTAAGGAATGAGAGAGTGAGAGAAGATGAAGTATTAACCTTCTCTCAAACAATCCTCACTCTCTCACTCCAATTTTTACTCAAGCTCCCTCCCTCCCTCCCTCCCTCCCTCAATCAATATGATCCATCTCTTCCTCCCTCAATCAATCCATCATGCTCCCTCCCTCCATCCCTTCCCCCTCATCGCACTCCTCTCTCTGAATCTCTTAATCTCTCTCTACTTTCTTTCTCACACTCTTTCTCTCCTCACTTTCTCTATCTCTCTATTTCACTCTCTACCTCTATCACATTCTCTTTCTTCCTCCTTCCCTCTATCTCCTCCTCCCTCCCTTTCTCTTTCTCCCTATATTTTTTCTCTCTCAAAGAGATTGAGGGTGAGAATTATAGATAGTTGCTCAGCTCTCAAATATCTTTATGCTATATCAGAACTTTTCTATACATGAGATAGAGGGACAGGGAGTCGAAGAGGGAGAGGGAGAGGGAGAGAGAAGAGTGGAGTGATGGAAGGTGGTAGTGAGAGAGAGAGATAATTCACTAGCTCTCTATCTATATCTCTTTCTCTTACTTCCATTCTCTTACTTTCATTCTATGTAACTCTCCCTCTTCTATCACTCTCACACTCTTTCTCTCTCCCTCTTCTTTTGTATCCTATCTTTCTCTACCCCCCTCTTTCTTGCTAGAGAGAGGGGTGTAGAGAGATATCACAACTTTTCTTTACGTTTGAGAAATATATAAAAAATGGGTGAGTCTTTTCTCCCATTCTCTTTCTTCCTCCTTCCCACTATCTTTATGCTATATCAGAACTTTTCTATCTATTTGAAATATCTATATATAGAATTATGGATAGATGTTGAGCTCTCCAATAAAATATTAGAATAAGTACTTCAGAGTTAAACTACAGTGCTTGAGCTTTGAAATGCACCACACATTCTACATTCATCCTAGAAATGAAAATTATACAGAAAGCTAGCAGCTTTAAGAACATCAAAATCTATAAAAGATAAGCTTGAAGAATAGTCCAGAAAAGTATAATTAAGAATGTTTGTCCAAAATTAATAGATATATAGATCTAATAATTTATAGATATATATATATATAT
>JXCR01073163.1:16417-32335 GCA_002079205.1 Phalaenopsis hybrid cultivar
TGCATTTGCTTTGGTTTTGAAATGAATTTCTTATTGTGTTCATCTCTAATGAGTAGGAACTAAATATCTCTCCCTTGAATTGATAATCTATGCAAGTTAGTACCATCCATGTATTGTGATAGATATATTGATTGTAGCACGTTGATATGTTAATATTTTGCGCGTAATTTAATTCTAAATTTGTTACTTAGAATGTTAAAACGGGTAGTGGTATAGTACTATGGAAGCAGGCTAGTAGAACAATTAGATTAATACACTTGCTTTAGGAAAATAGGAATATTAGTGATAGAGTAGTGCACTCGCGTATGGAAATACAGAAACACGAGGGTTATTGCATATTTTAGGAAACTAAACTGTAATATGAAACCCCCATGCTTCTTATAACCTCGAAAGAGGCTAAGAAGTATTATTGTTCCTAGATGTCAACAACATTTTAATCACATGGATAGAGCTAGATTGCTTCACTTAATAAAAACCCTAGGTTCAGTTCGTTAGATTCAACTCTTTGCAAAGATTGGGTTTAATCACTCTTAAAAATTCACAAAATTGGGAAACTTCAAACTAAACATAGGACAAGTAAACTAGAGCATTCACCTTTTGTGAAAATTAACTAATTCCCTGTGGGATCAATACACAAACTCAAATTTATATATTATTTGAGTGATACATATACTTGTGTGGTTTTCGTGTGCTTCACAGCATCGTGGCATCGCGAAAATATTATAATCTCGTAACTAAACCAATACCTAAAGTTACCTATAATCTTAGCTAGTCTAAGGTCACCTATAGCTATGATACCAAAGTTAACCAAGAATAATGGGAAAATCAAATATTATTGCTCAATTCAAAAAATATGTTACAACAACACAACAGAAATATTAAAAAGTAATAACATAACACACTAACTCCCACTAGGGTTGGATCAATGGGCGTTAGGAGGTTGGAAGGGTTGTATTGGTATGGAGGGAGAGGCTAGCAGGAAGGTAGAGATGACTTTCCATGGGAGGTTGGATGAGCGACTTAAATCGGTGGGTGGTATGGTGGTTGCGGTTGGTTGGTAGAAGATTGGTAGGATGGTTGTGATCGGATGGCTGGAGTGTGGGAAGGTGGTTGCAGCTGGACAACAGAAGGCTGAGAGGATGATTGCATCAGGATGGTCGGAGGATGATAGGTTTGTTGCGGCTGGACAGCAGAAGGCTAGGAGGATGGTTGTGTCAGGATGGTTGGAGGGTGATATGTTGGTTGCGGTTGGATGGTTGAAGGTCAGGAGGATAGCTGCTTTAGAACAGTTAGAGGGTGGTAGGGTAGTTGTGGCTAGACGATAGAAGGCTAGGATAAGGTGGAGGAAAGCTTTGGGAGGGCTAAGCAGGGTGGCAACCATAGTAGGCGTCTAGATGTTAGGAGGCGAACTACATGGAGAATTGTTCCAGATGGTGACGAAGGGAAGGCGGCAGCGACAATTAAGGGAGGGAGGCGAAGGAAGGGTAGTGGAGGACAATTTGCACCTCGAGGTCATGATACAATCGGATCACCACTCAACCCTTAGATATAGCACTAGAAGGGAATGACTGAGACGCTAATGGATTTCCCAACATAAAATTCACGAGAAACTCCCCTATGCAGCGAAAATAATATATATGGACCTAGGGTAACTGAGAAGTAGACCTCACTCCCCATGGGCGGTAAATTTCTGCATGGAATGACCAATCGGTCCTGCCTGTACTTAACCTGTCTAGGACGAGAGACGTGGCAATTGTCGCACCTATGGCGCCTGGATGCCCACGGCACTGATACTCTACAATTAGAACACAAAGGTGATGTGAATTTGTTTGGCTTATAATCTAGGACTTCGTAGAGCTACAACTGTACATAATATGGAGTAATGAACACTAAACTTTCAAAGGCCAAAATTTCTTCAAAGAATAACACAAGTCCCCAACTTAACCAAAATATTACCAATATAAAATTCACAAGGCATTATTAAAGATAACACATTATAGTTTAAACAATACATAAGATTAGTACAACGGTCAATATTTGTAGCCTTGTATTATGTTGCAAGAAAATCTATTCATATGAAGAAAAACTAAATAATGGAAGTATAAAATTAGAAAGTCAATCACTACATAAAAAAGGAAATCTCTTAACAAGCAATATTAGATTCCCTATCCCCAAAAAGAGATTTTAAAACCTAAACAAATAATCATTATAAAAGAAAAGTCCTTAGTTTAACAAAATATGACATAACAATGCATGAAACTCACAAATTATTAGTAATTTTAAAACACAAATAATCTAATATGCGTTCCTATAGGATTTAAAATAACTTAAAATTATTGCTAAAAGCATGGACATCTCACATTGAATTTAAGGTTTAAAAAATAAAAAATCTCAAATACAAGACATGAAAAGAAATTTGATGCAAAAAAAATAATGNTCATTTTAATCACATGGATAGAGCTAGATTGCTTCACTTAATAAAAACCCTAGGTTTAGTTCGTTAGATTCAACTCTTTGCAAAGATTGGGTTTAATCACTTGGGAAACTTCAAACTAAACATAGGACAAGTAAACTAGAGCATTCACCTTTTGTGAAAATTAACTAATTCCCTGTGGGATCAATACACAAACTCAAATTTATATATTATTTGAGTGATGCATATACTTGTGTGGTTTTCGTGTGCTTCACAGCATCGGCATCGCAAAAATATTATAATCTCGTAAGTAAACCAATACCTAAAGTTACCTATAATCTTAGCTAGTCTAAGGTTACCTANGGCGCCTGGATGCCCACGGCACTGATGCTCTACAATTAGAACACAAAGGTGATGTGAATTTGTTTGGTTTATAATCTAGGACTTCGTAGAACTACAACTGTACATAATATGGAGTAATGAACACTAAACTTTCAAAGGCCAAAATTTCTTCAAAGAATAACACAAGTCCCCAACTTAACCAAAATATTACCAATATAAAATTCACAAGGCATTATTAAAGATAACACATTATAGTTTAAACAATACATAAGATTAGTACAACGGTCATTATTTGTAGCCTTGTATTATGTTGCAATAAAATCTATTCATATGACGAAAAACTAAATAATGGAATGGATAAATAAACTAAAACAGTATGAAATTAGTAAGTCAATCACTACATAAAAAAGGAAATCTCTTAACAAGCAACATTAGATTCCCTATCCCCAAAAAGAGATTTTAAAACCTAAACAAATAATCATTATAAAAGAAAAGTCCTTAGTTTAACAAAATATGACATAACAATGCATGAAACTCACAAATTATTAGTAATTTTAAAACACAAATAATCTAATACGCGTTCCTATAGGATTTAAAATAACTTAAAATTATTGCTAAAAGCATGGACATCTCACATTCAATTTAAGGTTTAAAAAATAAAAAATCTCAAATACAAGACATGAAAAGAAATTTGATGCAAAAAAAATAATGNGGGCACTGTTAATAATGATTAATACTATAATTTAATTTGTTCCCACGCTTCATAAATAGATTTCTTCAAACTGACAACAAAAAGTAATATCATTTCTAAGTTTCGCATAATTTTTTATGATGGAAAATATTTAGCAAGAAATTTATGCGTTAAATCACCCCAAATTCTGATAGATCGCTTTATAAATAAGGGCAATTAATTCTATCTTTATGCTATAATTTTTATAATTTAGGACACATTTTTAGAAATTATTATAAAAATTAAATACTCCTCTTTTCAATAGTAATTTATAGATAATAACCACCTGGGCAGCGGAGGATAATCACCACTTTTGAAGCGATATATAGCCAAAACACCACTCAACTCTTGGANCATGCTATAATTTTTATAATTTAGGACACATTTTTAGAAATTATTATAAAAATTAAATACTACTCTTTTCAATAGTAATTTATAGATAATCACCACCTGGGCAGCGGAGGATAATCACCACTTTTGAAGCGATATATAGCCAAAACACCACTCAACTCTTGGATACAGTCCTAGAAGAGACACCTGAGACACCGACAATTGTCTCAACAGAAAACTCACAAAAAGAAAAAACTCTACCACGGCGAAAACAACATATATAGACTTAAAGTAAATAAGGANAACTCTTGGATACAGTCCTAGAAGAGACACCTGAGACACCGACAATTGTCTCGACAGAAAACTCACAAAAAGAAAAAACTCTACCACGGCTAAAACAACATATATAGACTTAAAGTAAATAAGGAGCGTGTCCCACTCCTCATAGATTGCAAATCTCTGCTTGGAAGGACTGGTTGATCCCTCCTATGCCTAGACCGAACCAATCCAGGATGGGAGATACAGAAATTGCTAGGCATATGATGCCTGGACGTTCACTTCAGTGTTCATAGGTTGGGAGAGCGTCGATCACATCTACCGAAGCTTCTATCTCATAGTATGGAATCAGATCGGTCACATTAAAGGTAGTAGAATGATGTGTAAAATGTGTGATGTTATTTCATCTATTTTCTCCATTATTTGTAGNAAAATTGCTAGGCCTATGATGCCTGGACGTTCACTTCAGTGTTCATAGGTTGGGAGAGCGTCGATCACATCTACTGAAGCTTCTATCTCATAGTATGGAATCAGATAGTTCACATTAAAGGTAGTAGAATGATGTGTAAAATGTGTGATGTTATTTCATCTATTTTCTCCATTATTTGTAGCATATTTATGCTTTTACAAGTTGTTTTGTATGTATTTGTAGGTTCCAAGTCATAAGTTAGCAAGAAGAGAGCATAAGAGCTAAGTACCCATCGGGTGTTCCAATGTCATCTCTAGGCGCCTAAATTCACCAAGACTGGTGCCAAAGCTCCCAATTATGGCGCTTAGGCACCCGGATCCTTTCCCACATGGCCAGAAAATAGAGTGGCAAGAAAGTCGGTGCTTCATTCCTAGCGACCCTGCGCCTCATTTCAAGCGCCTAGGCTCCCAAGTAGGGTGCTAGACTACATAGAAAACCTCCATGCATGCAGAATATAGAACGATGAAGAAGTCGGCGCCTAAGCCAGACACCTAGGCGACCACTTCCGGTGTGACCTAGCGCCAGGTGCTCAAGCACAAAAACATATGGAGGGCTTTCGCACCAGTCCAAGCGCCAAGGTGCCCGGCGACGATTTTTGGCATTTTCTATGATTTTGTGGCATGGAAAAGAGATTTAAGCAAAGTTCTCATCATTCCAAGGGTAACACCGAGGGAGAAGGCAGAGAGAGCACACAAGAGAAATCAAGAGGACGAGCGAAGAGTGTCACTAGAGAACTTTCGGGACCGATCAAAGCACTTCAAAGGAGAAGTCTGTGAGAGTGTTGTGAACACGAACGAGTGTTCTTCTGAGTAAGATCAAATGTACTGTGTACTCGGAGCGGGTGTAAACATAGTGATATAATTTTAAGCACTTGTACTTTAGTGGAGCATCTAGGTGAGATTATTCTATATTGCATTTGCTTTGCTTTTGAAATGAATTTCTTATTGTGTTCATCTCTAATGAGTAGGAACTAAATATCTCTCCCTTGAATTGATAATCTATGCAAGTTAGTACCATCCATGTATTGTGATAGATATATTGATTGTAGCACGTTGATATGTTAATATTTTGCGCGTAATTTAATTCTAAATTTGTTACTTAGAATGTTAAAACGGGTAGTGGTATAGTACTATGGAAGCGGGCTAGTAGAACAATTAGATTAATACACTTGCTTTAGGAAAATAGGAATATTAGTGATAGAGTAGTGCACTCGCGTATGGAAATACAGAAACACGAGGGTTATTGCATATTTTAGGAAACTAAACTGTAATATGAAACCCCCATGCTTCTTATAACCTCGAAAGAGGCTAAGAAGTATTATTGTTCCTAGATGTCAACAACATTTTAATCACATGGATAGAGCTAGATTGCTTCACTTAATAAAAACCCTAGGTTCAGTTCGTTAGATTCAACTCTTTGCAAAGATTGGGTTTAATCACTCTTAAAAATTCACAAAATTGGGAAACTTCAAACTAAACATAGGACAAGTAAACTAGAGCATTCACCTTTTGTGAAAATTAACTAATTCCCTGTGGGATCAATACACAAACTCAAATTTATATATTATTTGAGTGATACATATACTTGTGTGGTTTTCGTGTGCTTCACAGCATCGTGGCATCGCGAAAATATTATAATCTCGTAACTAAACCAATACCTAAAGTTACCTATAATCTTAGCTAGTCTAAGGTCACCTATAGCTATGATACCAAAGTTAACCAAGAATAATGGGAAAATCAAATATTATTGCTCAATTCAAAAAATATGTTACAACAACACAACAGAAATATTAAAAAGTAATAACATAACACACTAACTCCCACTAGGGTTGGATCAATGGGCGTTAGGAGGTTGGAAGGGTTGTATTGGTATGGAGGGAGAGGCTAGCAGGAAGGTAGAGATGACTTTCCATGGGAGGTTGGATGAGCGCCTTAAATCGGTGGGTGGTATGGTGGTAGTAGTTGGTTGGTAGAAGATTGGTAGGATGGTTGTGATCGGATGGCTGGAGTGTGGGAAGGTGGCTGCAGCTGGACAACAGAAGGCTGAGAGGATGTTTGCATCAGGATGGTCGAAGGATGATAGGTTTGTTGCGGCTGGACAGCAGAAGGCTAGGAGGATGGTTGTGTCAGGATGGTTGAAGGGTGATATGTTGGTTGCAGTTGGATGGTTGAAGGTCAGAAGGATAGCTGCGTTAGAACAGTTAGAGGGTGGTGGGGTAGTTGTGGCTAGACGATAGAAGGCTAGGATAAGGTGGAGGAAAGCTTTGGGAGGGCTAAGCAGGGTGGCAACCATAGTAGGCGTCTAGATGTTAGGAGGCGAACTACAGGGAGAATTGTTCCAGATGGTGACGAAGGGAAGGCGGCAGCGACAATTAAGGGAGGGAGGCGAAGGAAGGGTAGTGGAGGACAATTTGCACCTCGAGGTCATGATACAATCGGATCACCACTCAACCCTTAGATATAGCACTAGAAGGGAATGACTGAGACGCTAATGGATTTCCCAACATAAAATTCACGAGAAACTCCCCTAAGATGCAGCGAAAATAATATATATGGACCTAGGGTAACTGAGAAGTAGACCTCACTCCCCATGGGCGGTAAATTTCTGCATGGAATGACCAATCGGTCCTGCCTGTACTTAACCTGTCTAGGACGAGAGACGTGGCAATTGTCGCACCTATGGCGCCTGGATGCCCACGGCACTGATACTCTACAATTAGAACACAAAGGTGATGTGAATTTGTTTGGCTTATAATCTAGGACTTCGTAGAGCTACAACTGTACATAATATGGAGTAATGAACACTAAACTTTCAAAGGCCAAAATTTCTTCAAAGAATAACACAAGTCCCCAACTTAACCAAAATATTACCAATATAAAATTCACAAGGCATTATTAAAGATAACACATTATAGTTTAAACAATACATAAGATTAGTACAACGGTCAATATTTGTAGCCTTGTATTATGTTGCAAGAAAATCTATTCATATGAAGAAAAACTAAATAATGGAAGTATAAAATTAGAAAGTCAATCACTACATAAAAAAGGAAATCTCTTAACAAGCAATATTAGATTCCCTATCCCCAAAAAGAGATTTTAAAACCTAAACAAATAATCATTATAAAAGAAAAGTCCTTAGTTTAACAAAATATGACATAACAATGCATGAAACTCACAAATTATTAGTAATTTTAAAACACAAATAATCTAATATGCGTTCCTATAGGATTTAAAATAACTTAAAATTATTGCTAAAAGCATGGACATCTCACATTGAATTTAAGGTTTAAAAAATAAAAAATCTCAAATACAAGACATGAAAAGAAATTTGATGCAAAAAAAATAATGAAGCATACTGATCTTCTCTTTCTTAGGTCCCACTCAATGGCATGAAGCTTTAAAGAATCCAAGGCACAATTATTTTAGCACATATCAAATTTTATGTCGCAATTATTTTAGCACTTATCAAATTTTATGTCACTAAAAAGCAAATCAAAATTGCCTTCCAAATTCCAGTTTTCAAGCAAGCCTTTCTATTCAATATCATTGAAAGATCGGTATTCCCCACAAATAGCTAGCTTTTATCTGCCTTAAAGCTTTAAAAAGCATCGTCTCCAACCATTCATTGATAGATTGATACTTGCCCCAACGTTTCATCTTCATTTATTTCCAAGAAATCCACTAGTACTTACTAAACCTAGTTTATATTAATAACATTGTTATTATTGGAGCATATTTAGCACTTACTACCAATTAGCAACATCTTCAAGCCACATTTCATATAAAGAAACTTGGTGCTCTTAGATCTTAGATTCGAACGTTTATACTAATTTCTCTATTATTTTCCTGAGCAATCATAAACATACAAAAGATCCAATTGTTTTGACAAACCTTATACTTCCCGTAAATATACTCCTGTAAAGTAAGCACGAGTATCATAATGAGAAAGTGAAATTCTCCCTAATACTATCGTATTTCAATAGGGTGTGATACCAGAGTTAACCTAAACAGCAACTAAGAACAAATATTATTACTAGAAAGTCAGTAGGCGATTACAACCAACATACAACAAAAGGAAAATAAAAACAAACTCAAGACTCCAACTGAAANCGTTTACACTAATTTCTCTATTAATTTCCTGAGCAATCATAAACATACAAAAGATCCAATTGTTTTGACAAACCTTATACTTCCTGTAAATATACTCCTGTAAAGTAAGCACGAGTATCATAATGAGAAAGTGAAATTCTCCCTAATACTATCGTATTTCAATAAGGTGTGATACCAGAGTTAACCTAAACAGCAACTAAGAACAAATATTATTACTAAAAAGTCAGTAGGCGATTACAACCAACATACAACAAAAGGAAAATAAAAACAAACTCAAGACTCCAACTGAAACTAGAGTGAGTCTCAGGTGGTGGTGATGATCGACGAGGGGCTGGAAAGTGCCAGGATGATGGACGAGATGGTCGTCCAGCAGAAAACAGCAGGGCAGTGGTTTCCTGGTTTCTGGACAGCAAGCATGCAGCGGATAACGTGGAACAGCTGTCCTGGAAGCTGGCCAAGTGGGNAGAAAGTGCCAGGATGATGGACGAGATGGCCGTCCAGCAGAAAACAGCAGGGCAGTGGTTTTCCTGGTTTCTGGACAGCAAGCATGCAGCGGATAACGTGGAACAGCTGTCCTGGAAGCTGGCCAAGTGGGAAGGGGATAGACCGCGGGTTCTCGAAGCGGCTATGCATGGGAAGGGAAGAAACAGTAGCTGGGGAGGCTAAGACAGGCAGGGATAGCGGTGCGGTTGCGGAGGGGAACTCCTTGTGGTTGGAAAAGCAGCAAGGCTGCAGGTAAAAGAGGCCAGGATGGTTAGAACAGCAGAAAAAACAGCTGGGAATGACTGCACGGGTCGTCAGTAGCGAGGGGGGATGATGGTAGCAGCGACGGGAATGCATGGGACTACGGAACAGCAAACGGATGGCTGTCCAGGTGTCAGTTGCGAGGACAGGAGGCTAGAATTGAAAAATTGCAGTTCGTNTCGGAATGACTGTACGGGTCGTCAGTAGCGAGGGGGGATGATGGTAGCAGCGACGGGAATGCATGGGACTACGAAACAGCAAACGGATGGCTGTCCAGGTGTCAGTTGCGAGGACAGGAGGCTAGAATTGAAAAATTGCAGTTTGTTAATCTTTATTTTTTATAATATTAAGAGTAATACCTTTCCTTTGATGAGAATGTGGTGATGATTCTATTACTTTTGCCTGTATTCTACTTATGTCTTATTATTTCATTATTTTGATTGGCTTATTTTACTCGTTCTCTTCCCACAATCCCCTTAGTTGTTCTAGAGTTTCGCTCCAAGCTCTAGCACTTCTCTCCCTTTCTTCAACCCAAGTTTAGCCAACTAGCCAAAATCTGTCTCAATCCAACCAACTTGCCATTCTTCAACTCCACACACCCAAACTTTCACATCATCGGCCCTAACAGATTTTGCATCTATTTCTAATATCCTACACCATTCATAGAATACATTCATCCAACATGTCCCCATCAAAAGCCCCTCTTAATCTCCACACAAAATCAATCTCCTGAATAATTAGCCCAAATTTCACTTTCCCTTTTAATATCCATCAAGTAATATTAGTCCATCGCATAAACATTATTGCTTACATTCATTCTCCATCAAGTGATATCAGAGCCAAAGTCTGTTGATCAAAAATTGATGATTAAGAGGCTCTGAGCCCTTCACAATCACTTGCCCTTGTAAAAGCATTGACGATTTGGTGGTTCAATTACTTTCAATTGGTAAGTAAATTTTTGCATATTTTTATATTCACTACTTGTTAATAGTGTATTAGACCTAATCCAATTTTTTTTCAACTCCTTTTTATCCTTCCTTCATGCATGGACGCCTTAACATTAATAGACATAATGAGGAAAACCTTACAAGGGATTGAGCCAAAATATCAATCAACTACAAGGAGGACACAACTTATGTCGAGAAAATCCAAATCAATATGAGTCTCTGGACTTCAAACTTAGTAGCAATCCATGTGAATCACATAAAGAATAAATTTATCAAAAAATTAACTTAGAGAAAAATATCAAAATAATCCCCTAACTCTTTGTATGGTGCATTTTAGTCCCAAAGTTTACAAAAATGTCAATTTAGTCCCCAACTCTTTAATGAGAGCTAAAATAGTGATCATTGTGGACTATTTTAGCCCATGTTAAAAGAGTATGGGGACTGATTTGACACTTTTATAGACTTTGGGACTAAAATAACCTCATGTAAATAGTTAGAGGACTATCTTGGCACTTTACTTATTAACTTAAAGAAGAATTTATCCCAAATCCATATTTTAATATCATTGAAACTTGATAAGGGGGTGATGATTATTCTATTACTAATGTGCTGATAGTATTCTTCTTATTTCTTTATTTAATTGGGTTTATTTCTACTCATTTTTTCCACACATTCCTCTAGTTATTCCAGAGCTTCTCTCAAAGATAAAACACTTTTCTCTCCTTGTTCTTTCCAAATTAAGCCATCTAGAAAAAAATTGTCTCAATCCAAACAGCATACCTTTCTTCAACTTAACACACCAAAACTTCCACATCATAGCCCTTAACAACTACCATATAATTTTCCAAGATCCTAAGATACTCATTGAATACCCATAAAATACCTACACCCATTACATCTCCCTCCATAAACTTCTCTTAAGCTCCACACAAAATCAATCTCCTAAAAGTCAGCCCAAATCGCACTATATCTCATTATTTATCAAGTAATATTAATCTACCACATAAACATTATAACTTCCCATCATTCTTTATAAAAAAATTGGTGCTAGGGTATACACAGTGCTGACAAGCATCATCATTTCATATCCTAAAACCATATGATGCAATCATAAAAACTCACCCTTCTTTTATCATTTAAGTACACAAACATGAAAACTAAATGTAAGTTATTCTCCTAGTCTAGTTGTTTCTTCTACATGATTATGTTTGCCTAGTTGTTTGTTCTACATGATTATGTTTGCCCTAGAATAACAAAAATATGAGTGCAATAGCAAAATTATTAACTTTTAGTTTTTCATTAATGGTGTGATTGGTTGCTTTGATGGTATCAGAAGTTTCAGTTTTACGCTACCCTTTTCATTTTGGATTCAATATATCCACTATTTTATTTATTTACTCTAATCAAAAATCTATTAACCAGAAATTTAAAAGCACTGCTAAAATACATTTCAAAAAATTAATTTAATTGTTAAGTTCGTGACCAGAGAATATAATAATTCAACAAACTAATAAAATAGTGAGCCAATTAGATAAAAGCGTAAATTCTTGCTAAAACTCTATTAAAATCCTCAAAATAAAGATCAAGGCCCCCTAAATCATATGGTACAAAACTTGAACAACAAAAGATAGTATGTGTTATCTATAGTATGTCATATGCTAATCGAAAATAACACTCACCAAAAATAGAAAAAAAAAATATTATACAAACGTTGAGTTAGACAATAATGTACATTTCAATGAAAAACACAATACATTTCCTCAGCTAAAAAAAACTAAAGCTTTCTTCAACAAACCCTAGACTCACAAAATCAAGATATTAATAGCAATCTTCATGACAAATTAAGATAATGTAATTATACAATAAAACTAATTTTCATATCTTTGACAATTATATGCTAAGAGCATTGCAGCATGTTGTGCAATTGTTCTGTTAACAATATATAAATTTTAATAGTATATACAACAAGAATCCTATAAATTGCATACCTAAACATATAGGACATTGTACTTCTTTTCGTATATCCATTAATTTAACAAGGACGTACCTGTAGAAAAACAATTGTTAAACCATTTCATGTAGGATAAAAGAGATGTCATAGAAATTATTTCATAAGTAGTAAAATAAAAACAAATTAAAATAATATGTTAAAGACTGAAAAGTTATATACCATATAGATAGGCTCCCATGAGGTTTGGAATAATTTGATCAATGAAGTGAGGCAATTCATAATAAACAAATCTTTTCGACGTTTCTACGTACATGACTTCCAATCACAATAATGAAACCTAAACATTGCACCAAGGTTGTGCCCGTATAATCAAGAATATGTTAACTATAACATGAATGTGTTTTCTCCTTACTTTATCCTAAAAGTTAAAAAAAATCAATGGCAAATACACTGATAATCATGTAGCTAGAAATTCATGACAGTTATGTGATTGAAGTATACAAATAAACAAGCAAATCATTAAGCTTTTCGTATCATCATGGATTTCAAAAATTAAGAAAAAACAAGAAGAAGAGCATCATAGGAAAAGTTCAATTATTGTCGAGAAAATAGTATTAGTGTTAGCTAATAAAAGTGATACAAAAATGGCCAACAAAAGAATTAGGAAAATTTTAAAATGAAAGATAGGGAATAATACAAAAGCCTCAAGCCAAAAAAAAAATAGTAGATATAGGACATCAAGCATAAAAATCTTTACTTATGATACACAACCTTATAATATATAGGACTTGAGCATCAAATAAAAGTTCAATGCAAACATATATTTACACCAACATAATTTAAACAAGATAAAGTGTGTCATAAGATTTTAATCTAGCACCAAGTCAAAAAATGAATGAAAAAATTAAGCCATGGCTTCTTTCAACAATTTCAGGCAAGATCTTCTTCTTTTTCCTATTTTACTATGCTAAAGAAGCTATAACAAAACTTTTCTTTGTAATTCATGAGTTGTCAAATCATGAAAATAATAATTTAGTAGCAATATCTATTTTTTAGATAGAATAAAATTATATTTGAAGTGATTAGTGTTTTAATAAAAAATATATAAATGATTTTTAATGTCATGTGCAATCATGTCAATGCCATTTATTTTTTAAGAATTATTGTGCCCATGTACCAATAATAAAGGGTTGAGTTCGAGCTTGTCATCCTCGATTGGACCCCAAGATTTCATATTGAAACAAGCAAACACCAAATCAATTCGAAAACCATTATCTCAAGTCTTCTTTCAAAATATGGGATAGATTTTTCTTCTGGAAAAAGAATTATCATTCTCCATCAATTAGATTTTGATAACATGATCTTTAAATGCAGGATCAAAACTATCAATCCTTTTAACATCATTAAAACTAATGGAATTCACAATTTCAACATTTTTTTAAGAATGATCATAAATCCATGCAATAAAATGGATAGCTCTAACAATATTAGAAGATTATTTTGATTTTAAAAAGCTGCCTCTTTTTCCTTCAAACTCTCCTCGAGAGTGGTCACCTTTTCCTCAAGAGTGAGATGACTCGCACTTCTCTCCAAAGCCTTAGTGAGGCTCCCATTCTCAACGCTGGTAGACAATGCAAAGGGCAACAAAATCATAAAGTTGGTATGCCAACTTGCAACATCTACCTTCATANTTTTCCTTCAAACTCTCCTCGAGAGTGGTCACCTTTTCCTCAAGAGTGAGATGACTCACACTTCTCTCCAAAGCCTTAGTGAGGCTCCCATTCTCGACGCTGGTAGACAATGCAAAGGGCAACAAAATCATAAAGTTGGTATGCCAACTTGCAACATCTACCTTCATACAATCTAGGTGGAGCTCCTGGACAAGAAGAGTGTTGAGTTCCCTAAAAGTGCACTCCCCCCCCCCCCACAAAATCTCTCCCACTCTCATATTCCTTGAATGAAGGGACAGATCCTATTAAGAGATGCCTAAAGATTTTCTTGCCTCCTACTTTGGATTGGTGATCAACATCTTCGTACCCCGCGCATACTCATTACTCTCCCAAAAGACCTACTCATCGATAATTATCTCCATTGTGATTATGATCTCCTACAATGCCACTACAAGGCTAGATTTCCTTGAGTGGCCCNTCTCCCACTCTCATATTCCTTGAATGAAGGGACAAATCCTATTAAGAGATGCCTAAAGATTTTCTTGACTCCTACTTTGGATTGGTGATCAACATCTTCGTACCCCGCGCATACTCATTACTCTCCCTAAAGACCTACTCGTCGATAATTATCTCCATTGTGATTATGATCTCCTACAATGCCACTACAAGGCTAGATTTCCTTGAGTGGCCCAAGAAGATTGCCCTCTTGTAATCACTTACCTTATAAAGGGAAGAAAAAGCATGACAAAACTCAAAACAGAAGTTGAAAGAACTGATGAAAAAGTTGGTAGAGTTTGTCATAAGAAAACAAGGAGGTGAAGTTGGCAAAGAAGGAGAAGTAACTTGGTTAGCCCCTAAGCGACTAATGATGGAGAAATAGTAGAGTCAAAATGAATCATCCCAACAACAAAGTTGGAAAGTTCCTCAAAAAATATTGTTGACTTATCCATCTTCCCCTTCCCATTCTTCTTAGGCCACTTGCTCNTGAATCATCCCGACAACAAACTTGGAAAGTTCCTCAAAAAATATTGTTGACTTATCCATCTTCCCCTTCCCATTCTTCTTAGGCCACTTGCTCCTATAGGCCTCTTTGTCAATGGAAGCACCCTAGATTTTCTACAACTTCCAAAGAAGATGGCTCATTATGAATGCAAAGTAAAACCAAGTTCTTTCTACCTTTCAAATGAAACAAAAAGTGCCATGAAGATGAAGATATAAGTTGAATTTGACAACGTGATTTTAAAAAAACTATTTTCCATGGCAATTAAGGTCTAATGCTTCGCATTAAACCCCTTCTCTCACATCACCAAGAGCTCGGCATTTTTTTTTTACAGNAAAGTTGAATTTGACAACGTGATTTTAAAAAAACTATTTTCCATGGAAATTAAGGTCTAATGCTTCGCATTAAACCCCTTCTCTCACATCACCAAGAGCTCGGCATTTTTTTTTTACAGTGAGAAGGAGGCCAGCATTATTTCCAAACCAAGCTTGCTCCGTCTAAGTTCCAATATGCCAAGCAATGAGCAACTTTGCCAAAAGAAAAGAATTAGCTATTGTAGCCCTTAACTTTGTTCTCCAAGTTGGTCATCGTCGCATAGTTGCCTTGAAGGCCTTCACTAAGAACATGTAGTGCAAGAGATTTAAACTCCACCTCACCACCCACTAAAGCATGTAGCCACTAAAGAAACCATGTTGGAAATATAATTCATCATCACTTGAGGAAGAGTAATATCGAAAAACTTGAAGGCGTCATTAACTTCACCACAGAAGAGAAGTAGACATAAAAACATAATTGATCTGGCTAAAAGCAATGTTTATCATCATAAAATATGTTTTGTAACTTGACCTCACATGTAACCGTGGTGAAATCGGTCAAGTTTTTGTAGCAGCGGCGCATAGCTTTCTACATTGGGATAGCTCGAGGGTTGAGCTTG